>BPLR01001452.1:0-28621 GCA_021605095.1 Caerostris extrusa
TTATCAGGCGTTTCTTTGACATGCTATATTTTAATAAAAATTTACACAACATTTTTATAAATTTATGAATAAAAAATATCCTTCTACTTTTAGGCTATAAAAATGCGTGTCGATAATCATACTCATATTCGTCGTATTATGCTGTACCATTTTGAGAAAGGATGGAAAGCAGCGCAGTCATTTCAGATCTTAACGAATTTTTCGGTGAGGGTACAATCAGCAGAAATGATTCAAATCTAGCGACACTAGCTTGGAAGTTGTCAGGAAGAGGTCGACTATCAGATTTCGACGACCAGGCACTTTGCAGCCGTAGAAAGGGACGAAAGCTGACAATTTGAATGCTGGCTAACACCTTTCAATATGACCATTTAACCATCTTTCGGCATCTCAAAAAGTTTGAAAAGGTATGAAAATGGCTGGATGGATCCCTCGACGAACTCAGCGACTACAATAAAGCCGAATGTGTCCGAACTTTCACCGATTTGCTTCAACGAAACGAACGGAATCCGTTTCTGAAGGATCTTGTCACTGGGGTTGAATCGTGGCTTCTCTTCAAAACCCTCAAAAGAAAGAAGGTCTGCGATTTGCCAGGAGTTTCACCAAAAGGAATAACGAAGGACGTGCACTTAAGAAGGCAATGTGGTGTGTTTGATGGGACAGAAGCTGAATCATCCATTGGAAATCATCTTAAACGGGTTCTTAGCGGACGGGAACCCAACACAAAAAATGAGTATGATGATGATTATCGACACCTCATTTTTATAATCTAAAACAGGGGTCTCCAACCTAAGGCCTGCCAGTGTCATCAAACTGGCCCACGACAGTGAATAGCTTATTGCTGCTGTAATAAGTTGGATAAAGAAACACAGAATGATAATAACTCGTTTTTTTTTTTTTACTTGCTAGGTAAAGCTTAATGACAAGCATAATACGCAGAAAATTTTACTTAAGCATAACAGCTAACAAGTAATTGAAATGAATCCCACTAACATTATAAACTAGTAAACATCCCGCGGTTACCCCGGTAGTTATGTTGGGGTAAAAGAGTATCGCATATGTATGTATATCGATGTTTGGAATGTATATATCCCTGAATCAAACATACTATTTTTATCCTGAAAATCCCTCAGGAACGGAAAAGCTAAATTAACGCGAATGAAACCGAGAGATTTGATGAAATGAGATATGTGTAATTGTGATTTTTCACTGACAATAGTTTGTAGTTAGCAAGTATATGCTTGCTCAGAGCGCGTAGTCGGCGACTGGTGTAGAAATTATAGATAATGGCAGAAAAATTAAAAACGGTTTTTGGCCCTTGGTACTTACTGGAGTAAACAATATGGCCCTAAGGCTGAAAGTTTGGAGACCACTGATCTAAAACTAGAAGGATATATTTTCATTCATAAATTTATAAAATATTGTAAATTTTTATTAAAATATAGCACGTCGAAGAAACGTCTGATAATTATGAGTTATTCTAATTGATAAGCGTCTAATTATCGATACTACTTTGAACAAAATTCTAAACCACCACGATCAACGCTTAACACCAGTAAAGAGCCGGATAAAGATCAATTCCTTCTTTTTATTATCCTTTTATTGATAACTTTTAATTTTATGCCTTTATTTAAACTTTTTATTAAAATGTTAAAGTAACAAAATTTAAATTAACTGGCTAAATTATGAAAGCATAATTTTAGGCCCGTCAGATTTACCAAGTTTGTAGGTATTCATTTATTTCTTGAATTAAAATTCGTTTAAATATTATAATCCATAATTTATTTATTTCATTTAGGAAGCTGAAATATGAATATACTACACAGACCACAGCAAAAGACCCTCAACTGGTAAATAGAGTCTTTATATATGCTTCCAATCAAATTGCTTCGGATCTATGTAAGAACAAACAGATTGACATACTAGCAATATAATCTTTTATACTTAGAAATGCAAGCAAACATATTGATATGCTAGCAATATAATCCTTTGTCCTTACAAATGCAAGCAAACAGATTGATATAACAGGTGGTTGAAAGGTTCGTAGGCTGCCACATAGATGACGCTACTAGTATTAAATAGATTTTTAGTTAGCCCTGACCTTCAAAAGACAACGTGTATAAATTTGACAGCTGTTGCACTAGTATGGGAGTTATAGCATTTTTAGTGTTCATCACGTGCAGTCCACTCGGCTGACTGTCGATTGGACTCCGGTGTGAAATGATGGAGCCGTGTTTCATCCATTGTCACATATCGACGCAAAAATTCGGGTTTATTACGATTGAACAGCTCCAAACACTGCTTAGAATCATCCATTCGTTGTTGTTTTGGGTCGATTGTGAGCTCGCGCGGCACCCACTTTGAATAGAGCTTTCGCATATCCAAATATTCATTCACGATGTATGCCCAACACGTTCCTTTGATATCTTTAGGGTCTCAGCAATCTCAATCTTCATTTTTATTTATCAGAAATTATTTTGTGAACTTTTTGATGTTTTCGTCGGTAGCAGCCTCTTTTGGGGCGTCCACTAGACATCGTGACATGCTCACTTTGTCTTGTTTAAATTTAGCAAACCATCAAATCTTCATTTGATTTTCCTGGTGCAAAGTCCGAATAATGTTTATCAAGCCAAGCCTTGGCTTCAATAAAAATTTTTCGCTGAAAAGAAAATGTTTTTATTACACACGAAATTCCTTTTATCCATTTTTCAAAGTTGTCACTAAAAATGCTGTAACTACATACTAATAGTGCAATAGTCTGTTGGCCAATGTATAAATATAGTCTTTTTTTGAAGGTTAGACAACTAATTAAAATTATATGGTTTAATACTTCATAAAATCTTGTTTCAGCCTATGAACTTGTCAGTAACCTGTTAGTAGCAATATAATTCTTTTATCTTTAAAACAAAAATAAACTGATCGATACTAGCACTATAATCCCTTTATTTTCAAATGCAAATAAGTAGATCGATATACTAGCAATATAATGCTTTTATCATTACAAATGCACATTTGGTTGCATCAATTTTTTTCTATATTTGCACCCAGGAGAATATTCAGTTGCAAGGAATTAACTAGCAACTAGATCTTTGTTCAGTTGACTTGATTTTTATTTGGATAATGTGCAGAGGAATTAATTGGAATAAAAATTGTTTTGAGACAAAATCCCCACAGTCTTTTTCTTTCTGAAAATGGAATGATATATACCAAACTATTCACTGGCAATTGTTTTCTTACAAAGTATAAAATAGGTAAGCTTTAAAACCCTTTATGGCACACATCGTTAAGCTAATTACCATTATCACATTGTGCTTAGAAACTGCTCTGGAAAATATAAGTATTGTGTATATTTTGCATCGGATATAAAAATATAAATTTAATGTTATAGAGTTTTAAGCTTGGCACTTTAAAAAAGTGCATTAACCATATTTTTTAATCCTTTTTGGTAAGAAATGGTTCATCTATCTCATCTGTTCTATAATAATAAATACATATTACGAATATCACAGAATCTTCTTTTATATTGCATTGAAATATATATTAAAACTATTTTAACTATTTAATAATTTTAATATTAAATTTTATCGATATAAAAATATACATTTCATGTTATAAATTTAAATGACACACAAAAAATGTGCTTTAAACATTTTTTTTTCAAGTCATGTTTTGGTAAAAAAGAAAGCTGCATTAAAACATCGTGGCCGCAAAGCAGCATGGACATTACGCTTGCACTTATACGTACATTTACTTGGCCATATGTGAAATGTATAAATTATCCACTGTTCAAAATATTTTAAATGCCTTTTTAATTATAATTCAAATTTACTCACTTTTTTTTTTAATGCATAACATCTTTTTTTTTTAATCTTTTTTTAATTACTTTCAGGAAGATGAAGAGGACGATAGCAACGATATGTAAGTATAATTGCATACTTAAATTATAATTAAAAAATAGCAGTATAAAAAAATTAAGAAAATTAATTAATATAATTACGATTGTATGTCATAAATATAAACCTTCTCGGGTGTGACTAACGAAAGTATGTCTAACTTGATTATCTAACTATCTAACTATCTACCTTGATTAACTGTTGTCCATTAGCTTCACTTGGTTGATTGAAACTAGATGTAAATGTAATGGTAAGTCGTAACGACCTTATCACACGATAACTTCCATTACTGTTTACTTTCAGCAAACATAGCAATCAACATCAATTTATAATATCTCACCTGAAACACGTGTTTTGTTGCCCTTATTGATGTCTCTAAAACTAGTAGTATATTACTGTGTCCAAAAAGGTAAGACCAATTTCAATTTAAATTTCCAGGTGTGTGGTATTTTAATTAGTTTTTTAGGTTGTTGCCACTGTCCTTGACATCTGTGTGTGAAATTTGACGTCAAAATATTCGTTGGTGCTTGAGTTACGCTTGACTTTGTGAGACGCTAAAAAAAATGATTCCGGCGATTTTTAAATTGTCTCTTCAATCGACTCAAAACGGTGTCCCCGGAGTGGTCTTTGAGTTTAAGGAAAAATCCAGAAGTAGCACGATGCTAAATCAGGTGAACACGGGGTTGTGGAACGATATGGGTTTCATTTTTGGCGAAAAAGTCACGCAGTCAGTGCAGTGTGAACTTCGTCGATGGGGTCGATTGTCGACTAGAGGGTCTTCGCCTTCAACGCATTCTCTGCCTTCTTTGAACTGTTTATACCACTTGTCAACATTACTTTCAAAATAGGAATGCTCACCGAATGCCTTCTGCAACATTCTATAAGTTTCCGCAAACAAAATTGAATGCAAGTTCTTTGCTGAATTAATTCAGACATTTCAAAAATCGATGGAATCAGTTTTAGCGTCTCTCAAAGCCAAGCGTAACTCAAGCACTAATGAATATTTTGACGTCAAATTTCACACAGATGTCAAGAATAGTGTCAACAACCTAAAAAGTAAAAATAAATAAAATACCTTATGCCTGAAAATTTAAATTGAAAACTGGTCTTACTGTGACACAGTAGTACACAATAAACCGCCAATTAGTCAGTTTGATAAAGCTTTGACAATTCGCCAATACCTGACCATTGATTCTTGTACTGAGATTAATATACTACTTGAATGCCAATGCTTCTGTTTGGATTCAGGGTGCTAGAGAAGTGTGAAGGAAAATGATTAATATTCACTGAGAATTAATAGAAATATAAAAATAATAATTGATTATTTTATTTATTATTGATTATATGTAATTATTCATTATTTTATTTATTTCTATCCTTATATTATACATTATTTTATTATTTTTGAAATCTAGAATAAATATGTAGTGGTATCTACCTAAACTGTTAATTTTTTTGAGATTAATTTTATTAATTTTTTCATATTATAAAAGGTATGCAATTATTGTTATTTGTTTGATTAAAATAAGCAAGAATTAAGATCAATTGAATATCAGATAATTTAATTAAAACTGAAAGCATTTCAATTATTTAAACCAAACACAAAAGATGTTTTTGATTCTTCTTTTTTAAAATAGATGGCGCCACGAAATATATATAAGAATTATATCAGTTTCAGAAAGAAAAATCTACACTTTTGAGTAACATCAGAATAATAAAGAAATACAATAATAGATTAAATTCTCATCACTATATTTAATTTAAATAATTTTGAATAAATCTTTTATTTTCTCCTCGTTTTTCGTTCATTACATAAAAAAATCATCATTATAGAAAAAAATTCGTATCAATCAATATTAAAACTACTAATTAAAATACATAAAAATTAAATACCAAAATATCGAAAAAATTATCAATACACAGAATTATCGAAACTCATTTTATAACAGACGATGCGATTCTTTGTTGTTAAGAAATTGAATTTAAAATGAATTTAAATATCACGTGAGTAATTAAATGAATCATTCCAAAGACCGATGTAATTTTTTTAAAAATATTAATTCTGTAATGCAATGTAACAAGCGGGCTGAAACGTTCGTAGGCTGACACATAGATGGCGCTACTGGTATTAAATCCATATAATTTTTAGTAGCCCTAACCTTCAAAAAGACACGTGTATAAATGTAAGATTTGTTGGTGTCGTAATCACCAGATAGCGACACTTGCTTGTCTTTGACAGAGTCTGTTTACAACGTGGGGTGTATTGAACTTTTGAACCTGACCCCACGAGAAGGGAACAGGTCTCCGTGGATGAGAGAAAAAGCCCCGCAAATGGGCGCGGAAGAGAACGCTGGGAGATGGCGAAACTGCAATGCGCTGCGTCAAGCAGCGGTAAAAATGGCTGTTATATGATAATTATTAATGTAAATATTGATGTATATATATAACCGTGCTCAATTAAATATGTGTTGTTGAGATAAAACCAACGCTTCGTTGATGTGCTTGAAATACACCTCTAGACACCCACTTCAAAAGTTCAGCTTTGTTAGACTGGTAGAGAAGTCGAACAAAACTGTAGGTTCGGCCGGGATGCATCTTTTGAAACCGGCTATATCTACATAAATTTGACATACTAATAGTCATTCGTCGTATTAGTCGTATTTGACATACTAATAGTACTCAATTTGACATACTAATAGTGCAACACTGTCGTGTTGCACTATTAGTATGTGACTTATAGCATTTTAGTGAAGTTATGGCATTTTTTTTAGTGTTCATCACGTGTAGTCCACTCGGCTGACTGTCGATTGGACTCCGGTGTGAAATGATGGAGCCATCTTTCATCCATTGTCACATATCGAAGCAAAAATTGGGTTTATTACGATTGAACAGCTCCAAACACTGCTTAGAATCATCCATTCGTTGTAGTTTTTGGTCGATTGTGAGCTCGCGCGGCACCCACTTTGAGCAGAGCTTTCGCATAGCCAAATATTCATTCCCGATCTGTCCAACACGTTCCTTTGATATCTTTACGGTCTCAGCTATCGCAATCAACTTCACTTTACGATTATCAGAAATTATTTTGTGGACTTTTTTGATGTTTTCGTCGGTAACAGCCTCTTTGGGCGTCCACTGCGTGCATCGTCCTCGGTGCTCATTTCGCCTCGTTTAAATTTAGCAAACCACTTCTCTACAGTTGATTTTCCTGGTGTTAAGTCCAAATAATTTTTATCAAGCCAAGCCTTGGCTTCAATAGTATTTTTTTCGCCAAAAAAACGAATGCTTTATTTACACACGAAATTACTTTTTATCCATTTTTTCAAACTAACAAAAGTTGCTTCACAAAAATGCTATAACTTACATACCAATAGTGCAACAGCTGTCAAATTTATACACGCGTCTTTTGAAGGTTAGGGCTAACTAAAAATCATATGGAATTAATACTAGTAGCGTAATCTATGTGTCAGCGTACAAACGTTTCAGCCCACCTGTTAAAAGGTAATTTATGTTCATTAAAGGGTTATTTAAAACATAAAAAAAAAAAAAAAAAAAAAAACATATATCAGTTTCTCATTTTCGCCAAACTATGCTTTTATATATTTAGCTTGCGTTCTAAAAAAAAATCAATCAAACATAATTTTAAAGAGAGAGTTTACAGAGTACAGAAATAAAATTTCACTATAACACAATTTTTTTCTTTATGTTTCAAAATGAATGAAACAATGACAATAAAAATATTTTTTACATGACAATACAAATATTTATAGAAATATGTAAAAATTTTATATTAATTTCTTTCTTTCTTTTGCAGCGTGGGAGTTATAGTTTATGTGAAAAATGATGAAGTTACTGTAATGTCGCATAAACCATTATATGGTGTAAGTATTTCTTACTACATGCTATCCTAAGTATGTAAGTAGAATAATGAATATTGAGAATATATCATTCAACTTAATTGGCTGTGTGTCAGTTAATATAGCTAAAACAGAATTCCACAGCACATTTAGTAGCATTCTCTAGCATCAAACGTTCTCTATTCCTACTCTTGAGCTAGCTTGGCAACATGCGCAGATAGCTTTGCAGAATGGCCGAGGATCGAAACTGTTGGAGGCATTATTGTAGTTTCTGATTGCAGAAAAAAGAAAACTCGATGATGGAAGTTTTTTCCTGATTTGCTCCCATATGATATGCAAATGAGGGCTGTTACCTCTAAGAGTCCTCACTTTATCACCCGTCGGTGGGTTGTTCGGGATGTGAATGACACCACCGATGTTCGTTATGACAAAAAAGTGTCTGTGCGGCAAGGGTGGTTTTTAAACTGGGCAAGGTGGATTCAAAATCCAACTAGCAAAATCCAATATAAATATCATATCTATCTTGAAAATGGCCATGATAAATGGCCATTTTGATTATATAGTGTAAGTATTTCTTGTTACGTGCTATCCTAAGTGTGAAAGTAGAATAATGAATATCGGAGAATGTATCATTTAACATAAATGGCTATGTATCAGTATATATATGCAGTTAAAATAGAATTTCTCAGACTTTCGTGGAACTCTTAAGCATCAAAGAGTCTCTATTCCTTGCAAGTAGCAACGTGCGCAGCCGAAGTTCGAATCCGCTGGCGGAATTTTGTAGTCACTGCTTTCAGAAAAGTGGAGACTCAATGGCAATTGTGACAAGCGTCTAGCTTCGATATTCACGCTACTTGGTTGGAGTGTACAGGATTTTCTCCTATGCAACAAGCACATAAGGGGCGGTCACATCTAAGAATCCTCCCTTTATCCCCCGTCGGTGGGTTGTTCGTGGTGTGCATGAAGCCTATCGATGTTCGTTATGACAAAAAGTATCTGCAGCCAAATTGGGTAAGCGTGGTTTGAAACCGACTAGCAAAATCAAATAAAAATACCATATTTATCTTGAAAATGATCATGATGTCCTCAAGAAGTTCTTCTATTGGGCTTACCAAAAAGAGAAAGATACAAACAAATTAATTATGACTTCATTGTAGAAGTACACTACCAGCCGTTCTATTGGCGATTGAATGAAATCATGCGAAAACAACAATAACCCTAAACGAAAAATTATAAATTGAATAACACCTGAAGTCTTCATTTGAAAACAATAACCTTGAACGAAAAAATTATAAATTGAACAAAGCTGAAGTTTGCATTCGAAAACAACAATCTTAAATGAAAAATTATAAACTGATCAACAACTGAAGACAATAACAATTAATTAACATGAGAAAAAAATATATAAAAAATCGGTTTTTAAGAGAAAATCTCATTATAATTGGTGGATGGTATAGAAAGTCGAATATCCAGATTTAATAATCATATCAAAGAATCCAATATTACCATTTGGTTGTACATAGTGGTGTGAACTTAGCTGCAATAGCAATTAAAAATAAGTACAGAAATAAATTGGAGTTAAATTTTAAATTGTATTAACACAGGACACAAGACCAGATTTTTCTCATGCTATTCAACAAAATGCAATGGCATTGCTCACATTAAATTCAGACTAAAAAAAGAAAACTTTTTATTCATTTAAATTTGTAATGTTTAAAAAAAATAAACACATAATTTGATTTTTAACACACACAAATATATATATATATATATATATATATATGTATATATGTAAAATATACGTTACATATATGATATATATATACTAAATATGGGGGTAAAACTGTTAATTATTTTCGTCTTAGGGACTACACGATCAATTAAATGTGAAAGCCACTAATCTAGGGCATAATATCAATCCCAACAGAACACCCCTTTACCCTTTAATGGATTAATCCTTGAAGATGGGTCACATAATACGAAAAGCAGTAGGTCGTGTGGGGAAAAGTGCACCAAACGGGATGTTCCAAATTATCTACGCCCTTCAAAGAGGGAGTAAGAACGGATTCACTCTAAAATATGCGGAAGCACAGAAAATCGAACGCAGTGTGTTCCATTTCGTTTTATGTAGGTGACGGAGGTCATCCTAGTGTTAATTGAGGCCAGTGAAGGACAGCTATAAGGAAAGGGAGCTTTAAAAAAGTTCCTTGTTGTTTTCAAGGTCGTCTTGAAGGTCGCAGGAGAAAGTTTTAATGTCACCTACTAAATATATATAGAGTGGAACAGTTAAATGAATAATCCAGTCATAGTTTAGTTTGTCTGAATATTTCCGCGGAAATAATTTTCAAGAAGTTCATTGCAGCTTTCTAGCTCAGGGGTGACCAACCCAAATGATCCCCTTTGGAAATGCATCCTAAATCCGCGGGTCGCATATAAAATTATAGATCCCCCTATTAGATTTAGACCCACTATAAACATTTTTGGAGTGAAAAATTGAAAACCAATGAGTTATTATTATTGCGTTTTACTATTATTCTTACATATAAACAAATATAATGTAATAATAATGATTGCACGCACATTGTAAAAGAAATATATAACACTAAAAATGAAATATAAAAAATAAGTAAATATAAACGAAATAAGAAAAATGAAATCATTAAAAAATATATATAAATCATTAAAAATAGAATATAATCATAAAATATAATCCGAATATAATCATAAAGTAATATCCGAATATAATCATAAAATAATATCAGAATCATAAAATAATATCAGAATCATAAAATATAATTCGAATATAATCATAAAGTAATATCCGAATATAATCATAAAATAATATCCTAATCATAAAAATATATATATATTTAAATCATTAATAATCATTGAAATCATTAAAAACAGTGTGGTATTTGTTTCTCCACTCTTTCATTTAGCTTTTGTCGAATCTATCTCAATTTGGGTATTTGCACATCGTAATGGGTATTGCAGGTTAGCGCCCGTTATGTTTGAGCGTGTCTTGTGTTGGTCAATTTCATTTTCGGGGAAAAAATGATTCGCAGGTGTAAGTTGAACCAAAAACGCTATCAACTTTCTGTGTTAGATTTCACATATAGTAAGTGATGCGTATCTAGTTTCGACTTCAGATGCAAAATTAATTTTTCTCATAATTTCGACAGATAATTTTTGAATGTACGGATGCACACATAATGTATTTTTTAATACATTGGTTTCACAACTTTGACCATTATAAAATAAATATATTTTGTAAAAGTGTGATACATCTCCGGGCCGGAAAAATATTCAAGGTGGGCCGCGGGTTGGCCACCCCTGTTCTTTAATGTTAAGATGTTCTTTAAAATCTTATGTTGAGGGGCACTAATAAAATATTTTATCTCTGGTATCATAAGAATCATGGTCCATAAAACCTGGTTATTAGCACTTAAATTATTAATTGTTTATTGATTGTTTTGTAAATAATATTTCTATAATGATGAAAATAAAAATACCTGTTTTCAACTCAGCCATCATTAAAACGTAAAATTTTTTGTTAAGACATATAATGCTAATGTTAAATGTTAATATTAAAAGTTAATGTTAAATACTGCTAATATTAAAGACTAATATTAAACAATGTTAATGTTAAATAATGCTAATATTAAACGATGTTAATGTTAAATAATGTTAATGCTATTGTTAAATGTTAAATAAACGCTTTGTTATAACATAAAATGCTGGGTAACAAAAGTATTTTACACGGATGACATAAACCTTACGAACTTTAATGACCAATTATTTAAAGTGGCTTATTTCATATTAAATTTTTTAATAATCATTTACAATTTATTATTATCTCACTCAAGCAATTTGTTATTATGACAGCATAATCCCTTGTTTGTTTTTTTTAGAGTTTTGGTGAGCTCTTCAGCTACATCGGTGGTCTGATGGGCTGCTGGTTGGGAATCTCTGTGTGGGCGTTCAGGGATTGTCGAAAAGACCTGCCGCAGAACTGTCAAGTTGAAGAGGAACATAAGTTACAGAAGAAGTTTAAGGTCTTCAAATAAAGAATCTCCTAATGCAAATTATTTTCGCTTTGATGCACTTCGCTGAATATTAACTATGCGGACACTTTATTAATCGCAATGAAATTACACTTTAAATATTCCAGCATAATTACTGTTTATTCCCACTTGTATGCAGGGCGGCATCTCTTATCATTCAGTTTTGAAAGTTTAAATGAAAATTAAGAAGTAATTATTCCTAATTAAGAAGTAATTACAAAGCATTTTTCCCTACTGTTGAATGTGGTATAAAAAGTATAAAAAAAGAAATATATAAATGTGTATAAAAAGAAATGAACTGTTATTTTTCATATGATGTGAAATAGCTGGAAATTAGGAGCGAAAAATATAAAATGAGGTTTTATGTAATTCAGTGAAAGGCCTTTTTAAACCATGCAAAGTTGCGATAATATATAATTGGATACAACGATATTGAATACAACGATTAACATTGAAGGTCCCAGAAGTTTATATGATGATAAATATGATTTATATATAATCTTTAATAAAAGCTTTTAGATTCAATGGCAGTAAATGTTTGAAGATAGATTTAAACATTTGACATATTACTTTGTCCATAAATACTTCTTAATATAAAATATTAAATTGTCAAGTCAAGTTAAAAATCACCCGGCACTTTTACAATATAGCTTATGATTCTTTAATTTGTTAACATTTTTGTAATAAGGGAGGAGAAGTATGTCTTTTTGAGACAACTTTCAGTGATAACTTACCGGCCTTTAAAAAATCCAGAAAATCCCACATCTAGCACCTTCTACTACGATGTAATACTCAACAGGTGTACTATTTTATCACAGCAATAATTGTTTCATACATTACATATTTACGCATACCACTTTTACAACGATAGAAAAGTAGTTTTGCTCGCAGTATTATTTTTGCTAAAAAGAGAGTCACATACCATTTTAAAAATATGGCTCATAATTCGTTAATTTGTTAACATTTTTGTTATAACAGAGGGGAAGTATGTATTTTGGAATAACTTTCAGTGATAACTTATCCGCCTTTATAAAATACAGAAAAACCTTTCATCTAGCAGCTTTTAACTACGATGCAATACCACCATGGGTATTATTTTATTACAGCACTAACTGTAACACATGCCACTTTTGAAGTAAAACATGTCTCCTATTGAAAGCTTTTTCAAATACTACGTAATTTATTAAATGCATATAATCTTAAAATTTAAAATCAAACAACTTTAGTTTTAGTAAGAAAATTTAATATAATTTTAGCTTTTAATCCTTGTTTTGAAAAAATAATAATAATCATTATTTTCTTGCCATTACATAACTTTTAAAATATGATGAATTTTAAACAGTACAAAAATGCCATAAATTAAAATAACAAAATACGAATAATAGTACAAAAATTCAAGTAGAATCAAAAATGGGAGAATTCATTTTCTTTGATATGTTTGTCATTCATGTTTGATAAAAAAATAAACATAAATTGATTTTAAATGTATTATTTGTAATACGAGCTCTCTATTGTATATTTGTTATTCTTCTACAATGTTTTGGTTATTTACCAAAAAAATAGTATGTCATTTACGAATTGTATTGACATTATTTATTTGTCATCATTGTTAAATTAATGGTTTTTATTGTTATATCATAAATTTAAGTTTCTTGGATACGCATTAGATTTATATACATACTTAAAATAATATTTCCATACTGTATATTTGTATTTTACTACTTGTTAATATTAAATCGCTTCTTTTGATTTGAAATTGCGTATTTTCAATTTATTATTTTAAGAGTCATCTTTAGGTAGTGAATTATGAAGGTCTACCCCTCGTTTTACATAATACAAAGACTTATTTGAAAAATTGCCAACGCAGGGCAGTTTCTTATATTATACAATATAAATTTTTTTCTATGTATACATTTTCTATTTTCTATGTAATGTATATACTATATATATTTTCCTGCATAAAAGGATAGATCCAAAAAAAGGATTTTTTTTTTCTAAATTATTATTTATCTAATATTTAAAAAATGTTTTGGCTCTGAATATGAATCTTCTGAATCTTATATGTTTTAATTTGCTACATTAATGAAATACAAATATTTCACATATATATATATAATATAAATTAAGGATATAAATTAGATACACCAGTGTAATTCACTTCAAGTTCAGAGATATTCAGAATTCTCGAGTCTATGACAAATCTAAACACTTGCTTTGGGGCAGACCTAACTATCACACGGCGTAATTCAAGAAAAACAATAGGGGCTTGACTTTGAAAACAGGGAAAACTCCGGGCCTGTTCTGTTACTTCAGAGAAAAAAGAAAAACACTCTGGTCGACTCTTTGCAAAGCTCTCTCTCCCTTCATCATTAAAACTCTCCTTTTAAGACAATCCGTCTAGAAAGTGGGATCAGCTTTCCACACTTCAAAATTGAGTATAGACATTTTTCAGCTCGCGTTCTATCGTTAATCACGATTGAACAATCTCATAATATGTCATATTCAAATCTGTAGTAACGCCCAGGCATTCGCTTAAATTTCTCATTATACATGGTACCGAATATTTGCTACCAGATTTGAGTGACAGATTCTTCTCATTAGTACAATCGCTAATTGCACGTAATATAACTACTCACAATACTGCTTACCTGCTGTCAAATTTGAATGATGGGTTGTTATTATATACTTGTCAAATAATATACATTACTGGGAATGAAATGCCAAACCTTTCTTGTAGAAAAATGCTACAATATGTATATATATATATAAAATTCATTTTCTTTAACAAATCAATATTTTTTATGAAAAAGAAAAAAAAAAAAAAAAAAAACGCAAATTCACTCTTACTTTTGCGAAACATTGCACGAAGTCAATCACTTTCTGATAATCTTTTATTTAGGTAAAATTTTATCCATTATTTTATCCCAAGAGAAAAAAAAAAACACTTTCTTTCCAATTAAAAATTTTTTTAAAATAATCTTACGAAAATATAAACTTTTATTCAAAAAAAAAATTTTTTTTTTAATTTTATACAATATTCTAAAATATTAATCGCGATTTATTTGACTACAAAAAAATCCTTGTATTTTGATCAATTTTTACAACTGAATTTTGTTGTTTAATAAAAAATAGAAATATACTAATTTTATATATATTATATAATAAAAATATTATATTTTATATAATATTGAGATGACTACAGAAATAACGTGTCATTCTGAGCGAAAATGTTTAATTGGTTAAACCATCAGACATCCAGGAATTTTATGATGGTGAGTTCAATATATCAGTAGGACAGTATATAGGTAGAACAATAGAATAAATTGAAGTTTCGCTTTTTTATTTTTAATCAATTATGTGGATATAAATTATTTTCCAGTTGTATGACCAATAACAGTTAACTATAAGATTTCCATTAAATATAATCCTCATAATTTTTACTTTGATTTTTATCCTTTTTATTCTCATCAAATTGTATAAGTGGTAGGGAAAAGTGTAGTCTATATGATGATATAAAAAATTGAAAAAGTAATATGGAGATGTCTGGGTCTGATGGCCGAGTGCCACTCTGGCGCTTGGTATTGCAGGTGTCGGGTTCGAGTCCTGACGGTGCCATGGATGTTTTTAGTTGTTCGAATCCAATTAACCATTGATCCCGGTCTAATGGTATCGTAGAGCGTTGCGGGTGTATTGCTACTCACGTCCATAGTTTATCTTCAAGCTACACGTACCTCTCCTGGGTAATGCTAAGTGAGTAACGTCGGTGCAGCGTTTGCTTTTAAGGCATCAAAGACAATTGCCTAAGTCTTTGCCAGTTGGATTAGGAAAAAATATTCAGATAGAAAAACGACTTATTCTGAACGAAAATGTTCATTTAGTTAAACCTTCAAATATCCAGGAATTTTACGATGGTATGTTCAATACTACGGTATATATATAGTACAGGTGGAACAACGAATTAAATTATTTAATTAAATTTATTTTATTAAAATTATTATTAAAATTATTTATTTTTTAATCAATTATGTTATATAAATTTTCCAATCATATGAACAATAATAATAAAACTTTAATAATAAAAATAAATAAAATAATAAAAATAAAAAATAATTCAAACCAAAATAAAAATATTTCCAAACCAAAACGTTCATTAAATATACCACAAATCAATATTGATACTGGCTCGTACCACTGAAATATGCAGTTAGCATGGGATTTAGACCTCAAACATTTATCATACTCTCCAATTTTTTTTTTTTATATCAAAACTATTTACTTTAAAAATGGTAAATGAGATATATACTAATTTACGTTAAAAAATACTTTTACTTCATATTTTTCAAAAAAAAAAAAAAAAAATTTATAGAAAAAGAAACTTTATAAAAATCTGAAATTTTGACCTTTTATATCATTAACTTAAATAATTTGTCAAATTAATAAGCATTTTTCCTCTACAATAAGAAAAGTTAGAAACTTAGTGCACGACTTCAACAGGACTAGTGATCTGTCCGATTTTCTTCATAGATTTATAAATATATTCAAACTAATTTGAAACCCAGAATCTCAGCAATAGCATCTAGATCAGATAATATTTATGCAGAATGACAAACCACCGTGAATTTATCCATTGTGACAAAAATTGTTGTGGCATCACCTAACAAACAAAATAGACATAAGTCATTATTTGAATTCAAGAATTGCATGCTCGTCTTCTTATACGACTTAACACTATGTGTTTGGCTGTAAAGTTATTTTTAAATTCAAAGGCTATCTTTGGTTGGAATCACATTATGTTTTAAGAGGTTACTAACTGAAAAACTATCGCAAAGTAGTGACTGAATGAAGAAGGTTGCCCCTGGAAAGGCCTTTGGCCACCATGAGCTCTTGAGCTCAATAAAATAAGAAGAATTTGAGCATCAAAACAAATCTTATATTGTCCAAGGATATTATCTTTTAGTGCATGACTTCAACAGGATTAATAACCTGAGCAATTATCCCATAGATGTATAAAATCTTGTAGCCCACAATCTCAGCAATGGCATCTGAAAATCAGATAATATTTTCACACAGGAGGAACAATGACTACGAATTTAACCATTGCTACAAAAATTGTTGTTGGCATCACTTTACAAGCAAAATTACAAGCAAGTCACATTTTTTTCAGAGCATGGTTATTTTATACGACTTAACTCTATGTGTTTGGCTGTGTGAAGTTATTTTTAAATTCAAAAGTTATCTTTTTGTTGGAATCACATATTACTAATATAAAGTAAAGCATATATATCATGATGTACATTTTTTATGACATGATTTGTAAGGTTTACGGAGCATCTTGATTGTGGGCAACCTCTAGCTCCTTCTTTGCAATGAAGGAAGGTACATTAGCTTTAAGTCCATTGCATTAAATCAAATCAATTAAAATTAAGTTAAAACAATTAAAGAACAGAGGAAAGAACCTTTTTTAATATAATTATGAAATTTAATGAAAAAAAAATTTAAATTAGAAATAAAAGTTAAAAAATAAAAGTATTTTTTATGGTATGCGACATTCGACCGTAGACAACATTATGCAACTGATGCCCACAGGATAGTGGTGGTTTCAGTAAAAAGTCTATTAACGCCCACGACAAGAGATTGTTTTGATTTTGGTTTGTTGCTCAATAGTCATTTTGAGCACACTTTAGTTAATTAGATCGAGAGCTACAGTTTAACATGGATTCCGAACCACCAACAAACATACATACCACCACCTCAGATTCGAACCTGAAGCTTGTGATACCAACGACTAGAGAGCTAGCCAATTGGCCATCACACCACCCCCTCGTCAAAAAGGCGAATGTGTTGAATAAAATGAGATGATCCATTACAGTTTCTATTTTCTTTTGCATTTGCTCAGATCCATATTTTTCTCTATTAAAAATATTTATAGCTACACGTAAAATATTATAAAATACAAATACATTAATACTATATGTATAAAGTTTGGCGTCATTGCGGTTGTTGATCGAACTAAAAATGTCTTTATGTAATGGCAATTTAATTACAAACATCGTCAGCCATATTTTCATTTGCAACAATTAGTACCAACATAACTTAAAAACTACATTTACAGTAACTAATGAGTGATTTTAGTATTTTTGCTACTAATAGGGGGATTTTAGTATTTTTGCTACTAAAAATTATTTTAATATTTTGCCTCTAATAGATGATTTTAGTGTTTTTACTACTAATAGGTGATTTTAGTGTTTTTGCTACTAATAGGTGATTTTAGTGTTTTTGCTACTAATAAATGATTTTAATATTTTGTCACTAATTGGTGATTTTAGTGTTTTTGATATTAATACGTAATTTTAGCGTTTTTGGTACTAATAAGTGATTTTAATGTTTTGCTACTAATAGCTGATTTTATCGTTTTTGCTACTAATAGGAGACTTTAGTATTTTTGTTACTAACAAGTGATTTTAATGTTTTACTACTAATAGGTGATTTTAATGTTGTGACGAGTGTAAATTTAATAACTGAATAAAACGGTTGCAATTTTCTGTTTATAACGTTATCACAGTGGAATTATATTTATTCTGCTACTTGATAACTAGAAAGATTTATCCAATATTAATGGTCTATTTTTATCCTATAAAGAGTCTTGTAAAACTTTTACAAACTTTTATTAAGTTGTCTAAATTGAATAATATGCAAAGTCTGAAATTTTTTCCACTTGAAAATTTCTTTTACCAATAATATAATTTAAAGAAAACAAAATTAACCACCCAATATCTTTTTCCCAAATGTAACTTATTTAAAGATTATTGCAAATATCAATTGCAACTGATCATTGTCAATCTAAGAATTAATATTTTAATTATATTGCAATATGATAATGAATACGTAGTATTATTTAACGTAATAGGTATTCATTAAATTGTCAATTATTAGATTGATATAATATTGATGATGATGCATGCACAGAGTATACATGATAATGCGAATAAAAGAAAAGCTGTATGATTTCATGATTGTAATATTAATAGATGAATTTTAACTTAATTACAATAAACATTTTATTAACAATAAACTCAGTAAAAAAAAAGAAAATTTTAATTTGTTTCTGATAATTGAATGATCTTACTTTTAAAAACAAAATTTCTTCTTTCCGAAACAAATTGATTTCGATTATAAATTTTTTATATTATTATTATAATTTCAAGAAGGTAATAAAGAAAAATGGGATAAACAATAAAAACAAACAAAAACGATTGAGGAGAACTTGTGTCTCAGTGGAGAAACTGCATGCTGATTCGGAAAGGAGGATATCGGAACGTTAATGAATAATATTCAGAACAGCGCGATTTTTGCGATTTTTTGAAATCAGAAACGTTGTAAACGTAGTTGCTTAGATCATTCAAAACAGAATTATTAATATTTGGAATAGAGTTATAAAATTTTTTGCAGTTTTATACACAAATTGTTTAAAACTTGGGAGGGAAGAGCATGCCTGATATCCTCATTTCGGAAAAACCAAGGCGAATTTGTTATCATTCGTAGGACTTTATTTTCAAGTCTTTGTATGATCTCGAAATTCGACGGAGCAGTAGATCCCCAAATAGGACTCGAATATGCAAGTATTGGACACAAGTAAGCAAGATAAGAGAGTTTTTTTATTTTCCAAGGACATAGTAGAGTTCCTACAAATGAGTGGATACAGTACACGAATGCATCTATTAAATTTATCCCTACGATAGTTAATATGAGGATCATAATTTAATTTACGATCTAAGATTACACCCAAATATTTAGTTTGCCCAACCCAATTAATAGAATTATTATAAATTTTGATTATTGTCATGTTTATGTAAGGGATGAGCATGATATATGTTATCTATAGAGAGAAAAGTGGTAGATGGTAGATGAAGATTATGATAACCTCATAAATTTTAACTTTTTAAGATTTGGCTTGAAATTAGGGTTGCTCAGAAAACAAAGGCGATTTCAAAATTGTGTTCTCTACATAAAATCGTCAATAATAATAGCAAATTTACGCGATAATCTTAAAAACTTTAACATTAATAATTGAAAATATTCGGTTAAGCGGAAATTAATGTGTTATTTTAACATACATAAATTCAGGTCAATGAAATAAAGCTTAAAAAATTTAATAAGAATATTCTAATTCTATTTTTCTGTGAAGTGATGGAATATAAGTTGCCTTTCACCATATCGTGCTTTTGAGTTTAGGTACCATGGAAATGCTGTAGAAGCAACTCGAAACATTTCTTCTCTGTATTCAGGATTTATAAGTGAAAGTCAAGTTGAATGTTGATTTAAAATTCCAAAAAGTAATTTTACTCTTGAAGTTAGACAGAAGTACTCAACCAATACAGGATGTATTGACTATTTAGAAAGCACTCCTTTCATCATTTAAGGAATTATTAATATGTACCCCAAAAGTTTATCCAAAGTGAGTACAATATATTTGAGTTAAAAACCCATCTAAAGTGGTAAGTGGGCATAATATTAATATATAAAAATAAAAAGTGTGCAGTTCTGCATGAGGGGGAAATATATTTTAACATGTACATAAAGACCAAGAAATGATTTGAATTGAGATGATCATACATTTCATCAATTTTGAAAAAAAAAGTTGAAACTCCAGGTAAAACTGTTAATTTACAATATGAAAATTTTTCTTATACTTTCTTGTGGCGCATCGTATTGGGTTTCTAAAAAGGTTAAGGAAGAATGAATAAAATCAACACAAAGTGAAAGCGTCCCTATAAATTTGTTGATTGGAAATTCTTTCTTTAGAGGTTAAAGAGGATGAATCCTAAACATACTACTATGCTAAAAATGTAAGACCAATAATTTTTTGTTTTCAAAAATTTTTATTCTTCCCAGTTTATTTATAAAAGTTTCCGTGACGATGCACTTATAAATTTTTAATCCTCAATGTCATAAAAGTGCCAAAAAATCCTCTATGCCTACCAATCAAAGTCATCGGCAAGATGGCCTTCAAAGCGCTGGCGATTCACGTTGAATTTCTTCAATGCAGAAACGGTGTCCCCGGAGTGGTCTTTTGAGTTTAGAATAGGCCAGAAGTCGCACGGTATGAATAAAATTTTAGTGTTGTGGAAGTGATATGAGCTCATTTTTTGGCGAAAAAGCCCAAAAATGGAATTGACGATTTTTTGAAATTCCAACATCACAACAAGGTCTCTAACTGTAAATCGATGGTTTAAAACCAAATCTTTAATTTTTTTTGACTGAGCTATCGTCGGTTGAGGTTGAAGTTCGACTAAAGTCTCTTCGTCTTCAAAATACGTTTTTCTTTATTTGTTGTTTATACCATTTTATTTATACATTTCTATTATTTATATTTAATGTTATGAATGCCTTCTGCAACATTCAAATAAAAAAAATTAAGAAGTACACGCTCTTTGCTCAACTCATTCAGATAAATACAAAAAACGGAAAGTTTTAATCTAAAAAGCCAAGCGGAACTCAGAACGTAAGGAGATATTTTGATGTTCAATTTCACGCAGATGTCAAGGATAGTGCCATGCTGAAGGTCAAGAAAAATTGAAATTCCATGGGCCCCGGAATTTTAATTTGAGCAAGTCAGGACTTAATTTATGGAATTTTTTTTGTTCTAATGCATCTGGCAAACGTTTAGCTTTTGGGGTTTTGGATGTCTTAATCAAGCGGCACAGACGTTACTGACTTTGCATTACCCAAGGCGCGTGTAACTTGAATATAAGCCACGGATTTGAGTAACAACGGAGTTATGAGCAAGTTTTTGAATAAATTGACAGAATTGTTGCAATTTGAGAGAATGGTGGATATCACTATTACGGAAAAACCAGGGAGCATTAATGATCATTCCAAGAATTTTATTTTGCAGTCGGCAAATAATATTAATATGGGTCTTAGCAGCGGATCCCCAAACCGGGCTAGCATATGTTATTGTAGGCCTCATGAAAGTTTTATGAAGAAGAAGTTTAATGTCTATGGCGGTTGGAGAGTTACGGCAAATTGAAGGATGGAGGATACGAATGAGTTTATGGAACTTATCGCGGATGTGTGTATGTGTGGAAGATAGGTGAGATTTTTTATCTAGAATAACACCGAGATATTTAGTTTGTTTTGACCACATAATATTGTCTCCGTAGATATAGTTTGAGAAGAAATGCGTTTGTGTGAGAAAAAGACTGCTTCAGTCTTATTAACATTTAATTTGATTTTCCATTTAGTAAGTCAGCACTCAAGGAGATGAACATAATTGTGAAGGTACTTGGCGAGAAAATTAGCGTTACAGTGTTGGGAAATGATGAGTAAAGCTTTTTGATAACTAAATTAAATTTATTCTTAATGTAATTAATATGCGAGTGATACGTAAGGTGTTTGTAATACAGTATGACTCCAAGGCATTTCGCCTCATTTGACCGTGAAATAGGATTATTATAGATAGTAATGTTAGGATTGTTAGGCGTTTCCAAGTGTAGAGTACTGCCTCGGTTTTTATTTAAGTTAAGTTTAATGCGCCAGTTAGTTAACCGCTTTTCTAGAAGATAGATATAATTTTGTAACATATAAGCAATATAATTAATGTTTTTGTTTTGTACTAGAATGGCAGTGTCATCATTAAATAAACAGAGAGAAATGTTAGTTTTTGGGGGATGTCATTCATAAAAATGGTAAAAAGATGGGATGCAAGGACTAAAGGATTTGAATTGAGATGATCATACACTCCATCAAATTTGTAAAGTTGAAACTCCAGATAATACTGTTAATTTGTAATATGAAAAATCTCTCTTAATATAGGATGGGTTTATATTTTATAGCGTATTGGGCTTCTGGGTTAAAGAAGAGTGATTCGAAATCTACACCAAACTGAAAGCGTCCTTATAAATTTGTGGATTGGAAATTCTTTCTTTAGGGTTAAAGAAGAAAATCCTAAACATAGGTTCCTACCTTGATAAAAAGACTGCACATCGCACAACGTAAGCCAATCAAATGCTTGAGTGAGCAAGCGATCAGGTTTCTGATTGATTGACCATCTGCGACGTGTGATTTCAGCCTCTGATGAAAATTTGGTTTTGACTTCTCATAAGAACACTTAAGGTATACTCGTTACAAAATGTATGGACAAATGAGTAAGAATGAATGTCACATATCTACCATTTTGGAAAAGATCTCAAAATAATAAACCTGCGTTATAAGTCTTTTCCATTAACCTTGCTGCTGTTCATAACAAACTCTTCTAATTTTCCAAATGTCTCGGCTCCCTCAACATCATCAAAAAGAACAGAATCACCCATAAAGAACAGTTCCTTTTTTATTTCTTTCGTGCACTGTATTTTTTCCTCATCTGAAGCTTTTTAAGATAATGCAGCTTAATATAAAAAAGCATCACTCAACACTTCAAGAAAGAAATCGCCACCACATAGAACAATTTTCCTTTTAGTCTTTACCGCTTTCTTTCACTGTATATATCTCCTCATCTGATGTTTTGATACAATCCAAGATAGAAACTATCGTGTAGCCAAGGAGCTTCGTTAAAAACTCAAATCATCATCTTTTCCACTATCCATTTTAGCTTATTTCTTTCTGTTTTACTACTATTTATTTTTCTTTTTTAATTACTTTTATTTGTTTTTTTTTTAGAATAAAATAAAAACCTCATCAATTTTTGTTATTTCAAAAATCTATTGTCTTTTCTTTTTTATATATATATATATATATATATATATATATATATATATATGAACAAAGTCAATCTTTTGTTTATGTTTTCAAAGTATTATCGCATAATTTCAAAGGACTCCAAACTCAAGATAGTCTATAGATTCGCACCAACACAAATCGTCGTCTTTTCCACTAAAAATGTAATAAACAGTATATTCAAGAGTCAAAACATTTGCTCACCTTCAGAACAAGTTGGCCCATTTGGCGCGCAACACAGCTTCAACCCGCCTTGGCATGGATGCCAAACCATCAACATGGCATCAAAACAGATTGCACAAGATGTTTAAGCAACGGTCATGCAAACGAGATAAAAATTGGTGGTCTTTGAACTCTTTTTCAGGGATATCCCAAATGTGTTCTTCGGATTGATATCCGGTGAGTTAGGCGGCCAGGACATTAACTGGAATTCAGCATCATGTTCCTTCCAACTCAATTTTAGCCTTGTAACAATGTTGGAACATTCCATTTCCAGCTGGAAAACAGTGGCCTGCGGCTACTGGTCCGCAATGATGTTCAGATACCCTGTAGCATCAACCACGGGTCCCAGAGAAAGAGAACGTCCCCCAAAGCATAATACCGCCACCACCGGCCGTGTAGGACCTACTGAACATTGAGGGAGCAACAGTTCGCCAGGAAGACGGCATATCCTGACACGGGCCATCGGCGTGATGCACCGTGATTCATCTGACCAGGCAATTCTCTCCCCACTCCATCAGTGATGTTCCCCGGGCCCAGCGATAGGCGCTTGTTGGCAATGACGCTTGGTCAGCAAAGGCACACGAGTGGGACGTTTGCTGCGTAGCCCCATATCCAAAGTATCCGCTGAACAGTGTGCTCCAATACTATTCTACTTGGCCCTCCTTTGTATTTTCAGCTGTGCCACTTTCTCCGGTTTTGCTTCACCATGCGAGACAGTCTCCGACGACCTTTTTCTTTGATACGTGTGGACGTCCAACACCATGTCGTCTACTGCTGGTTTCACCGTCATTCATTTTTTGCGTTTTATGAACAACTGTAGATCGCTAAAACCCACGGAGTCGTGCAGTTTCGGAAATATTTGTTTAGCCATTACAACTGCCCTCATCAAAGTCGCTTAGATCCGCAGCCTTTCCCATCACACACACAGAAGTAAGTGAAAAATATTCTGGACTCTTCAGCAAGTTAAATCACTTCTATCTGATCACGTGCCTTCCACGTCACCAGGCAAGTTCATTGCAAAAATGTTTTGGTCATAATGTTTTGGCTCTTGAGTGTACATAATACAGTAATATGCAGTAAGGTTTTTTTTTAATAAGTTACGGAAAAAAATGGTAGCTTTGAAGTTATTCGATTTGTGCGTATGTATGACGATTTATTATTATTTTTTTTACTAATTTTAAACTTAGTGGTAAAGTAGCTAATTTGCCAATTGCAAGTGAAATGCATGCTATAGAGGTACAGTAATTCTTTACAAAAAAAAGTAATTGTATTCCACTGATTTGCAGTCATTAAAATGCTTCAAATTTTAACTTTTTATAATATACCTACTATTTCTTAAAAAATGGCCATAAAAAAAAGATTGACCATAATCGGAAAATGAAACAATAAATCTATAGGGGTTTGAATAAAATAAGACAAATTCTATTATATAGTTTATTTTTTTTTTTTTTTTTTTAGATTTAAATTAATTTTTTCAACTTGGTATACAACGTAATGTAAGAAAATTTATGTAAGAACCAGGACATCATTTTGATGGTCTTAAATATAGAGCAATAATTGATCTATTGCTATAAATCCCATATATTGATCAAAAATAATTTTAACCAATTTAGAAATTTTTTCGAAGAAAAATTTATAAGATTAAAAAAATGCTACTTTTTAACACGCTTGCTCTTTTTTTTTTAATAAACAGTATGTTTTATTCTAGTTCTAAATGAAAATGAATTTGGAAAATACAAGACAAAAATTGAGAATTAAATAGGAAAATAAAAATATTCAGTTTATTAATCATAAAAAATGTAAATTACATTCTTAACAAATCAATCATCTCGAAAATCAAATTTACCAAACAAAGCAGATTTTAAAATTATCTTTAAATTAAATTTTTATTTCATAAAAAAATATAAGAATCATTAATGAAAAAAGGTACGAAAGCTGTTAATGAATTAAATCAACATTGTTTTAGACTGCAACAATGGACGAAATTTCCCAAGTGTATCTTCAGTCAATATCTAAAAAAAAAAAAAAATATTTATGTTATAACAATTATTATGTATCTACTAATAACTAAAAAAATATTCAAATTTAATTCAAAATAGTTTTGTAAATATGCAATAGCTTCATATGACGAAATTAATTATTTTAAAAATTAAAAATAATCACATTTAATTTATGTATTCATTAATGCTCAAATTTATCATGTCTAACAATATTACTATGATCGTTTATTTTTTTAAAATTGAGTATTAAACTTAAAAGAGAGAAAAGCTTAAAAGCAACTTAATATAAATAAAATGATTTAAATTTTTTGCCAGGTTTCTTTTGTTTTGATTAAATTTTTCTTTTTTAAGTTTTATCCATATTTTGTCTGTCCCTTTATAGCAGGATTAAAAGATGTTACTAGAGAGGCTTACATATGTAATATGGATGTACTTGAATCAACTACATCCATATACAAAAGGAATTTGTATGATGTACAACAAAGAAAGATGCACAAAAGGTGAGAAAGGAATTTGTACATTATTGAATAAAGGAATTACAATAAGGAATTTGTACATTATTGAATAAAGGAATTACGAAAAACATTATTGAATAAAGGAATTACGAAAAGGAAACTGTACATTATTGGAACAAAGAATTACGAAAAGATGCACATTGTACAATTGGAATGAGAAAACGTTAGGAATAAGTTTGTACATTATTGGAATAAATTGCGGAATGTACATTATTGGAATAAAGGAATTTATAAAAGGAAATTATATGAATTACGAAAAGGAAATTGTACGTTATTGGAACAAAGGAATTACAAAAGAAATTGTACATTATTGGAATAAAGGAATTACAAAAAGGAAATTGTACATTATTGGAACAAAGGAATTACAAAAAGAAAGTGTACATTATTGGAATAAAGGAATTACGAAAAGGAAGTTTGTACATTATTGGAATAAAGGAATTACGAAAAGGAAACTGTACATTATTGGAACAAAGGAATTAAAAAAAGAAACTGTACATTATTGGAATAAAGGAATTACGAAAAGGAAATTATACATGGAAAAAGGAATTACGAAAAGGAAACTGTACATTATTGGAATAAAGGAATTACGAAAAGGAAAAATTAGGAAATTATACATTTTGAAATGGAACAAAAGGAAATTGTACATTATTGGAATAAAGGAATTACAAAAATGAAATTGTACGTTATTGGAATAAAAAGGAATTACAAAAGAAATTGTACATTATTGGAATAAAGGAATTGCGAAAAGGAATTTGTACATTATTGGAATAAAGGAATTATGAAATTATACATTATTGGAACAAAGGAATTACGAAAAGAAATTGTACGTTATTGGAACAAGGAATTACAAAAAGGAGTTTGTACATTATTGGAATAAAGGAATTACAAAAGGAAATTGTACATTATTGGAACAAAGGAATTTGTACATTATTGGAATAATTAGGAAACTGTACATTATTGGAATAAAGGAATTACGAAAAGGAAACTGTACATTATTGGAACAAAGGTAAAAACTGTACATTATTGGAACAAAGGAAATTATACATTATTGGAACAAAGGAATTACGAAAAGGAAACTGTACATTATTGGAATAAAGGAAACGAAAAAGAAACTGTACATTATTGGAACAAAGGAATTTGTACATTATTGGAACAAAGGAATTACGAAAAGAAACTGTACATTATTGAACAAAGGTGAAAAGAAATTATACATTATTGGAACAAAGGAAGTTTGGAATACGAAAAGGAAACTTATTGGAATAAAGGAATTACGAAAAGGAAACTGTACATTATTGGAACAAAGGAATTTTGTACATTATTGGAATAAAGGAATTACAAAAAGGAAATTATACATTATTGGAATAAAGGAATTACAAAAAAAGGAAATAGTACATTGGAATAAAAGGAATCGAAAAGAAACTGTACGTTATTGGAATAAAGGAATTACAAAAAAAGAAATTATACATTATTGAATAAAGGAATTACTTTGTACGAAACATGTGATATGGAACATGTGGAAGAACCGGATATGGCAAGAAGATTAATTTACGTTTTCCGAACTATGAATTATTGTCTATGAACTTTTAGTACTAGGAACTAAATGTACCACAATAAAATTTTCATAAATTTCTGTTTCCCTTTATTAGAAAACACGCAAAGCTCATTATAAGTTGATAAATTCAGACATTGTCTATTTTCATGATGTGCAAATTCGTACACAAAATCTCCTTGCACTTCATAGTTTTGATTGGTTAAATTTATGACATTATTTTCTATAAATCTTTTTCTATTGTATAATTTATAGTCTAGATCAGGGGGGTCTCCAAACTACGGCCCGCGGGCCAAATCTGGCCCGCCAGTGTCCTCCATCCGGCCCGCGACAGCGAATAGCTTATTGTTGCTGTAAAGGTAGGATAAAAAACACAGAAAAATAATAACACGGTTTTATTGACTTGCTGGGTAAAGCTTAATAACAAGCATAATACGCAGAAAATTGAACTTACGCTTAACAACTAACAAATAATTGAAATGAATCCCACTAACATTATAAACTAGTGAACATCCTTTGGTAGTTACGTTGGGGTAAAGAGTATCGCATATGTATGTATATCGATGTTTGGAATGTATATATCCTGAATAAAACATATAACTTTTATCCTGAAAATCCCTCAGGAACGGAAAAGCTAAATTAACGCGAATGAAACCGCGGGGGTATCCCCTTGTAAAAAATACTAATCATATCTACGTAATTGTGATTTTCACTGACAATAGTTTGTTTTACTAGATGTCGTCAAGTGTCACGGTCGTATCGATACACACAATAGTAATTGTAGTAATTGCACCAGCGAATTTAACAAGCGT
>BPLR01001453.1:0-18756 GCA_021605095.1 Caerostris extrusa
TTTTCTGGCAAGCAAACCTTTTCAGCTGCGTATTGCGAGCAAAACTAACAAAAAAAAAAAAAAAAAGTCAATCAAACAATTCTTCTTGAAATTTCTTCCTTTTTTCGGATATGTATATGTGTCGTTGTGAATAAACATATAAAAATGTTTACTATTTTCCTTATATTTAAATTTCTTTTTTTTAAACATATTTTTCAAACTTTCATTTTCCATTTCTGGAGGGCATAAAAAGAATAAATGTGTTTTAAAGCCAAAGTATTTTTCAGAAGGAGCCTCTTTATTCTCTGTATTTAATTTATCAAATCTTATTTAAATATTTATTTTCCATTTTTTGCAAAATATTTATGCTTATATATACATGAATTTTTCTAACAAACTCTATTACTCTAACAAACTACGTCATGCTTTTGTATATCTACCGAAAAAAAAGGCATAAAAAAAAAAAAAAATAAAAACAAATCTATTTCATAAGTAGATTCTATAGAATATTTTAACATTTCTTCATATATAATTGCTATACTTAAACTGATACTTTTAATAAAAAAATTTTGTGACGATTAAATAATAAGTGAGATAAAATGATGTCGTGACGTTTTTTTTTGTTCAAAAGAAAATAAATTTGTGTTATTAAGATTTTTGTGCCTGATTTACCGCCTTTTCCCCAAGACAACATGTTTTTAGAAATATATAAATTCCCTATCATTACTTCTAGATTTAACTAGCTATAAGATAATAAAAAATAGAAATTAATCTATTATGCAACATTATATTACAGTAATATTTGCGGATTGATGGGAATACTTGAAAATCATGCATGTTGAGGTAAAAGCAAACGTATTAAACGAATCTTTTATTAGCCGGTTATTAAACCTATTGCAGTATCAATAATTAACATTGTCATTAATTGTACACTATATCTGAAGAATTGGAGCCCTATGTGTAACCCTCCGTGTGGGTCCGGTTAGAATACCCCCACTATAGCCATACAATTTGTAAAATGGGTACACAACACGTTGGTTGTTATGCACCTTGTTAAAGAATATACATTCCTTTCCCCCGGAAAAAAGAAATGCTATATCTCTTCGTGGAAAAACGCTGCAAACTTAGTTTTGAGAGGGTTTTTTTCAACAGATGCCATTTAATTTTCCTTTGTAGTAACTTATTTACAACATCGTTAATAACAACAGAATGAAAAAAAAATTCATCCCATTGTGACAGTTCTGTCTTTTGTGGTGGATTAACTTGCAAAGCGAAAAGTGTACATCAATTGGAATCTTTGATAACAATTATAAGTGTGTATTAAAATTCACAGAAGTATACGATTTTCAAGAAAAAAAAATGTGTTTCTCAACATTTTAATCAAAATCATATTTTTATGTAATATTATTAAAAAAATACAACTCTTTCCAAACTTTGAATTTCAAAATATAAATAACAAACCATACTTCAGAGTTGAAAATTTATCGTGTTTGTGTGATACGTTTGCTCCAAAAAGTTCAAAGATTTACCTCAAGATGCAACGTACCTGAATAAGGAAAACAAGCAAAATTATGCCGAAAAAAGAGTTCTGAATGGGAGGATAGTGTGCACTGCAAAATTAAAATATGCATCGATGGCCCAAGATTCAGGCTCGACGGAGGGGACAATTCAATTTAATCCTAGGTGGAAACGAGGTTTTGTTTACAGTTGAGATCACGGTTTTTAGGTATCATCACGGAGATAAATAATAATAATAAAAACTACATAAGAATATTGAAGGATATGGTTTAGTCGATAAAGAGAGATAAAAAAGGAATTAATTCTTGAAAGAAATGAATAAAAAATGTTTATGTTACGAAAGACTTTTTTTTTGTTAAGGCAAGGATAAATACAGATGACATTACTCAAATGAAATTGCAATTTTAGTATATTCTTATTGTCTGATTCGATGAGATATTGATCAAATACGAAAAAATTCATAAAAACAAATTATTTATATCCATTAAAAAAATTAGTCAATTCAATAAATTCAGAAAAAATGTATAAAAATATTATTAAAAAAAAGCAGACATATCGAAATACATTTTTCAAAATTAGAAATTTAATTAAATGTAAAATGAAATTTAAAGTCAATTGAATTAATAATTACCTTTTTTTCTCGAATGTATGAATTGAATTTGAGATGAATGATCGTTTCATGTGTGTGATATTATCATTCACCCAAGACGTTTTTTTCATTAAACTCATTGTAATTTTAGGTATTTTATTCATTTTTTTATGCTAGCAGATATGATCAGGTTATGGTAAAAAATAATTTTTAATTATAAAAAAAAAAGAAATGTTATTATAAGATAAAACAAGTAATATAAAACAAATTAAGTCAATTCCTACTTTTTTCACTATATTGTCCTTTATAAATAATTTCCATAAAAGTCCTTTATAAATAATTTCCATTCATTTTGTTAAGTTTATCTGGCGCCATCTATTGGTAGATACATGCAACTTAAATCTAAGAAAAACTAAAATTAATTAAATAAATTTAACTAATGAATTAATATTTATAAAAATTGTAATAACATCAAGTGTCATCCACTACAAGTTCAAAAAAAATGTATTTGAACATGAGTGGATGAATAAAAAATTATTTTTTGAATGATTGAAAATATGAACAAGATATATATAGGGGAGAGTGTGAGCTAATAGAAGGAATTGAAAAAGGCGAAATCTGCTGGGCAAAATTCAATTTATCATGTATGAACATTCGAGAACGGATGAATAAACTCGTGAATATTCCAATATTTAGTAATGCAATGGTTGGAATACTACAAAAGTTTGGACAAATTCAATAGGCACATGAATAATGTTGAATAGATCAATAATTCCTTGAAGAATGAATTGCTCAAGAATCTCTAAAGAATATTCAAAGTAAAATAAATTGCTTCTTAAATGAAGAACGAAGTACCCAAATTCTCCGCAAAAGAACATTATCATATTTAATAGTCAAAAAGAATATACAAAAGTAACATAAATGTAATAGTAAACGACGAATGAAGTATTTCAATTCTACAGAAAACGTTATCACATACAATAACCAAAAATATATATATATTGAAAAATATATATTGCTTGAATATTTAATATAATTTGAATATTTATTATTATTTGTGTTCCTTATATATTGATTAATACAACATCGAAGATTATTATTGATTAGTATAACTCTCTAATACAGAATTCAAATATCTCACAAAGAACTTTCCATTCACTTATTATATTTGCATCACCCTTTTTAGTACCTTCATTAATGAGCTTCTCCTAGGACAGAATCTGATAATCATATTTAAACAACCAAACCTATGGGACAAAATTCTTCTGATTCCAGAACAAAATCTTCATTTCCTTTTGAGTTATTGCTGCAGGGATTGACTCGTGCATACACCCGGCCAGGCTATTATGAACAAATTGAGTCGAATCAAGAGCACTGCTGGAGGATTATTTCCCCCTAATACCCCAAAAGAGTGTATCTCAGAGCTCAGCTTCTGGAACATCACTGTATTGGGAAGGATTAGGGATCTCAGAATAAGAATCCTTTCAATAATCAACCATTTTAATCCATCCCGGATGAGACAGGAAGAATTTTGGCTTGGAACTGAGAAAGGGCCGTCGACTTTACAAAAGAAGTTTAATTTTTGTGGAATAGGTAAATAACTGTTTATGTAGCCGTTGGCAGTTATGGTGGGGAAAAAGGTCCATAAGGAATGGATGACAGAAATCATACATGTTTTACTTTTATACAACGGGGCTACTTGAAGAAGAATAGAAAGGTTTGCAAAATTCAGAACTTAGGTTATATCTAAAACTTATTAATATTCTAGAATAAGATTCTAGATTATTTTAATAAAAGCAACTCAAAGTTCCGTGACAAGCTATTAAACACCACAGTAAATCATAAAGTACTTATACTATTTTATTAAAAACCACGAACTGTATTTCAGTTTTTCAACATAAATATAATTTATAGAATGTATGTTAAAAGTCATCCAAACAGACAAACAGAACTTGGGAAGGACAATCTACAATGAAAATATTGCTCAGTTAACAATATAACTGAGATAAAAACCTTTATTATAATTTTTCTGGCATAAATCTTCCGTCAAATAAGGATATTATAAGCCTGATAATATTATTTCTTATAAGCCTGACAATATAAATAAATGGTGAACATTTCACAAATTATAAAACCAAAGATTCAAATTTTTTTTTTATAAAACTTAATGCTAAACTTCATCCAAAACCAATGTTGAATAATAATATTTTGTAATCAACTTTATTTATTCTTTCATTCATAGAAGCAATTAATATTTATTAATTAACTCAGTGTCTTAACACTGTCATCGCCCCATTTACACATAAAAGCGTTATAAGCACACCGCCTTTTGAAAACTGAAATCCATAATTATCTACGAATCCCAACTATGCGCTCACCCCCGCCCCCTCCCTGGTAATTCGAGTTAAAAAACGCTGAAAGCACACACAACCGAAACGTTAAGTGTATGGTGCTAATTACAGGGTATTTATCGAATGGCCACACGGGAAGGACGATGAACAAAAAAGAACGCATCATTTGCAGTGCTTGCAGACCATTTATTTAATTAGCATCGACACTCGAAAGATAAAAGTATGATTTCAAAAGAAAAACAACTAAGGAAATGCTTCATGAGCAATTAAGAGTGTCGGTTTAAATAGGAAGGATATATAATTCCTGTAATTACTCATTTCATGACTCGCGAAAGTACACCAGTGCGGTTTCTTTTCTTTTTTTCACTGTAACTGCACTGTCATTTAAGGAATTAAATGTGTGATATTTAAGAAAAATTTGAAATCATGCCTTAAAATTCAATTTGATGTGTGGTACAAAAATTATTTCGCAAAAAAAATATATTTATTTATCATGTGTTTTTTTTTTTTCTTATTTTATTATGTTTTTACTTGAAGAAGTGGGCCTGATGGCAATGTGGTTATGAGTCTGACGCTTGGTGCAACAGGGTCCTGGTGATACCATGGATGTTTGTAGTGTTTCGGAATCTTCTTTAAACCATAGGTCTTGGTCTAATAGGATCTTAGAGTATTGTCCAGCAAATCGTCAAGCTACACATGCCTCTTGGTAACTGTGCTAAATGAGTAACTGTGCTAAATAAGAAAAAATGTGCTAAATGAGTAACTGTGGTGCAGCCCTTGCTGATGGCATAAAGATAACTGTCTAATACTGCCAGCTCTATTAGAAAATAGAAACTTGAAAAAGTTGATCTTACAAGAAGTTGTTCTGATTAGTTCAAAATCCAATATTTTTCAACCGAGCTCATAAGCCCTTAGAAGGGTAGATCTGTAAAAAATCGTCGCTGCCCTAGATAGTTAATTGGATATCACATACTCATTACATCACATGCACATGTCATGATGTCACCTCACTTGAAGACAAACTCAAGAAGGCCATCTGAGGAGAGTTGCGTACGATTCAACCCCTCTTTTATACCAAAAAAGGAAGGATTTTAACACACAGATTATTCACACCTAGTATGCCAGCTTTCTTTTGCCAGGTATCGAATTGAGCCCTGTAAGTTTCTTAACTGACTGTTCCTTTATAACTCTTCCAGTCTTATAGTCAAAACAATTAAGATATATGTATAGATTAGATTAAATATGCTGTTTTAAGAAAATATAATAGCAATTTAATGAGTTGCAACAGTTACTCAAGACTTTACTAAGATTTATATTCAGTTTGTTATAACCAATTATTCTATAGAGTTTTTTTATAACACATCGTTTTTTTTTTTCAAAAAAAGTTAAAAGAAATTTAAAAAAAAAAAATCTTTAGTTGAAGGAATCTTTCATACTAAGATTCTAGAGTCAAATAATTTCTCCAAATCTTTCGAAGTTAAAAGCAATTTTGACAATATTGTCAATATTGCCAAAATTGCTTTTAATTTCGAGTGATTTGGTGAAATTCATGCTTTTATGCTTTAAGCTTAATGCTTTAAGCTTAATGCTTTAAGTTTAATGCTTTAAGCTTAATGCTTTAAGCTTAATGCTTTAAGCTTAATGCTTTTGTTTAATGCCTCATGCTTTATGCTTAATATTTTTTATAGTTGCTATATTATTTCGAAAAAAAAATTAAAAATTATTCAAATTCAATAATTAATAAAAGCTATAGAAATACTTTTTTATATTAAGCTATGTATTAATATTAACTCCTTATAATAAACCATTATTTACTAACTATTCTAATAATTTAAATAGGTACTGTTATATAATTATTATTACATCGCAAAAAGCCTTCGAGTTTCCTTGTTTTTAAAATAGTGTCTTTGCACTTAATGCTGCCAGCTGATTGAACTGATTGAACCTCAGCCATCATGTCTTCATCAGTGGCGCAGGACCACTGAGTCACTGAGCCACGAGTCGGATCGAAAATAAATAAGCAAAATCAATAAATTAATTTATTATTTTTTAAATTTATTTTAAATTAATCAAAGTTATTTAATCAAATATAAGGTGTTAACATCATTTTTATACAAAATATCTGGGCATGTAATAATACATGTTCATTCTTTTTATTTAATTTAAAATTTTATGTAAATTGTATTTTACTTTCTATACTAAAACGTTTTGATATGAGACTGTTTTTAAGTAGGGAAAACAAATGTTGATGAAAAATGAATATTTTCGGTCTTGAGTTAAGATCCATTGTAGTGAATCAAATTGATATTTAAATTTGAAAGAGTGTGTTGCAGCTAAGCATTTAGTTGATTTTTTAATTGAATTTTTATGATTTTAGAATCGTTCATATTTGAATTAGTTTGCTTTTATCATTCTTAACTTTCTTTTAATATTTTAATAGCAAAATAATTAGATCTCGAGATTTTCTATAAAGAAGAAAATCTACCTTAGAAATATGAAGATACACAATCACGAGCTGCCGGTTTTTTAAAAGTTCCAAAACATTGGGCAGAGATGGTGGAAATGCAGAGATATGTTCACGACAAGAGAGTTAATTTGCGGAAGCTAATATGGATGTTCCACCATTAGACTTTCTGCACAGTGGAAGAGTCGGGAAAATGGAAACTACGAAACCGAAACGCACATCATGCAGTAACAATGTCTGAACTCAGACAGTGGATTAAGGATCCTTGTCTGAAGATTATTTGGAATTCCTTTTTAGGAATGCTCCACTGAAAAGTAGGACGAGATAATGGAGCCCACCAAGAACCGTTAGAGGAACATTTGTGAGTTTGTTTCCAGTGGAATGATGTCATATTTTAAGAGCGTATTCTCCAGTTTTCTAAGTAAATAGCAAAGGAGTTCTGAATTGTATAGCCATTCCACTGTGATTTATGTTTCATATCAAATTCATTTTGCTTATGTGTTAGTTTTAGGTTGATTTTAAATATCTCAAAAGAGTTTTTCTCATCATTTAGTTTCTTTTTTAATATTTTAAATATTTAACTGCTAAAATCTTAATGCAATATACATAAAATATTAAAGGTCTAAGAGAAATGAAAATATTATACTAAATGTTTAAATGCACTAAAATGTTTTATATTTTCATAAAACAAATACCATATTTTTTTTAAATTTTATCAATTAATATTTCATAAGAAATGAATGACAATTGACTTTTTGGCATGAAACCATATAGCGTATTTATAAAAGAGATTAAAAATTATCGTGTATCATTTGTAAACATTTTATTTTATACCATTTCATTTAACAATATTTTGTATTTTGGGAGATGTCTTTTTTTATGAAATTAAAATTTTATTGTTTAATTATCATTATTATCTCTTATTATAGTTATTAATTAATATTCTTAAAATATTAAAGGGAAATGAAAATAGGAAATTGAAAATGTTACACTAAATTTTATTTAAATTTACAGAATTTTTTTATCCTATTTTAACAATTGAATTCAATATTTTCTAATTTTTATCAACGAATTTTCAATAAAAAAATTCATGACAATTAGTTTTTTGATTTAAAACATTATAGCATATTTTATAAAAGAAAATGAAAAGTATCATATATAATTTGTAAACATTTTATCTATACATTACTGACACTATATATTTTTTTTTTAATATTCTTGTTACATTGTTTAATTATTATTATTATAAACATTATTTATTAATATTTTTAATATATTAAAGGTTTGTAGAAAAATTAAAAACTTACACTAAATTTAAATTAAATGCACATATTTTTTTTATATTTTAATAAAAGGATCCAATACTTTTTAAATTTTCGCTACAAATTGAGCAAAAATTTTATTACTATTATCTTTTTTTGCGTAAAAACAATATAGTATGTTTTTATACAAGAGATTAAAAATTATAACATATAATTTGTAAATATTTTATTTATACCATTTCAATTAACAATGCTATATTTTTTGTTAAATGTTCTTTTTTATTAAATTAAGATTTTATTATTTAATTATTTATTATTTTATTAGAAGAACTATACCTTTGTAAAATAATAAGAAATTATTTACCAAACATAAAGCATAGCATAATAGATATTATAATTTGAAGAAGACATCTGATGTAAAATTACTAGCTGAAAGCTGACAGTAAAATTAGTTTTTAAATTTGAAAGAAAATAATCTATAATTTTGAATATTAACTGCAATGACTTCTACAAATTGCATTTTTTTGCAGAATCAAATTTGCATTTTTGCTGCTTTTTGTTGTTTTAATATCAATAAAAAGATAAAAGAGAATTAGTACTTTTTACCCCTTTATTTGTTTACTCTTTTTATAGACAAAACGCTTTGATTTGGAGCTCTTGACATAAACAGACGGAAACAGTCAGACGTTTTCTAGCAAACAAACCTGTTCAGCTGCTGCTTGTGAGCAAAAATAACAAATGAAAACAACAAAAGTAAAACACATATAGCACGGAAAACAGTCAAATCAGCAAATCTAAAATATTTCTTCTAAGAAGAACGAAATCTCTTCCTTTTTGGGGGATATGTATATGTGCCGTTGTGAATAACCATATAAAATGTTTACTGTTTTCCCTTATATTTAAATTTCGTTATCTAATTTTTTTTTCTAAACTTTTATTTTTCATTTTGAGGGCATAAAAGAAGAAATTTGCTTAATAAAGCCAAAGTATTTCTCAGAAGGAGCATTTTATTCTTTATATTTAATTTTATTTAAATTTGTTTATATATTTATTTATTTAAATATTTTCTATTAGCTACAAAATATGCATGCAAATACCAAATACAAATAAATGAATTTTTTCTAACAAACACTACTACGCCATTTATTTTATATATACCGGAAAAAAGGCCTAAAATAAAATTTAAAAACAAATCGATTTCATAATTGATACTATAGAATATTTTTAATATATAACTTTTTATGTTACAAATATAATATAATTATATTTATTATTATACATAATTATTTTTTATGTAAGTTGATTAATAAATGAGATAAGAAAAACGTACCTTTTTTGTGCAAAAGACAATAAATGAGTAAAAATTGTAGAGACAATAAATGAGAAATAACATTTTATGCAAAATTAAAATAAATTTTTTTTGAACATTTGTGTTATTTTTCCATAAAGGTGAATTATATTATATAAATAAGTGTATACATCAAACACAATATATATTTCTGCAAACTCATAGATGTTTAATAAGATTTTTGCCTGATTTAACGACTTTTCCAAGACAAAAAAAAAATAGAAATTAATCTATTATGCAACATTATTTCACAATACTCTTTTGGAGGATTAATTAGGAATACTTGAAAATTATGCATATAGAGGTAAGGCATTAAACGTTTATTGTATATTGAGGTAAGTGATTAATCCTCCATTATATCTTAAGAGTGGAAGAACAATTGGTAATCTAAGTTTCCAAAAAACTTCATTTCTAATAACCTTAACATTTTATTTAACATTAACATTATATTTATTTTATATAGTAATAAATTACTATTTTGCTATTTCAGAGACCAAATTATGAAATATATCAGGCAATTTCCTCCACCCAACTTTTGTGTATAAGAGGTCAAGAAATATGGGTCTATTCATGTCAAAGTTGAGAATGCAACTGACTTTTCTGCTTAGCTCATAGAGCCCCACCACAAAGTGTGACTTCAGAAAACATTCTTTAGTTCAACTATGGTTTCAAATTATATATTATTCCTATTTAAGGAAAAGTGTTTGCAATTGATCAGAGTGTCTTTATATCTTTAGCTGGCTTTCGTTTGCTAACTAAAAATATAAATATATATATATATACTAATATTATATGGGTTATTACAAATTATATTACAAAAAATTAAAATTAAGGTTATCATTTGTTCACAAGTGCACTCCATGGTAGGAACTTTTGAGAGTTTTCGTGCCTACAAAGAATCTAATGCACTTGGTGTGCGGCAGACCTTAATTATCACAAAGTGTGATACACGAAACCACAAAAGGCTCACTTTATAAACATGCATAATTTTCGGCCTATTCAATCACTTCAGAAAAAAACACTTCTTGTCAACTCGTCTCAGAACACTCATTATCTCCTGCTCCAAAAAATCTCCCTTAAGAAAATCTGTCAAGGAAAGGAAGGGGTAAGCTTTCTTCATTTCTCATTATAGGGGACACTTCGACAACACATGGTCTATATTGAATCACGATGCAACAACTCATGACGCAGTCCCTTTCCGAACTGCAATTTTTTCGACCCGTGAAGGGGGAACAGACAATTACTAATTTCATGATGTATCAATATATATAAAACTAATTACTACCTTCTGTCTGATTTGAGTGACAGATTGTTATCATTAAACCAAAAATAATTGCATTTAGTATAGGTATCCACGATACTACTTACCTGCAGTCAGATTTGAGTGATAGGTTGATAATATGCACTTGTTAAATAGTATTCATTCCTTTCCCCTGGGAACAGAAATGTTATATCTCTTCTTGTCACAAAGAATGCTGCAATGTTTTTTTTTTTGGGGGAGGGAGAGTTTTCCTGCAATAGAAGCCATATATATATATATATATGCATTTAAATTTGCAGTAAGTTATTTAGAACATAGTTAATAACAAGCATACAAAAATTCACCCATTCTGACAGTTCTTTCTTTGTGCAGGATTAATTTTTATGGCGAAAAGTGTACATCGAAAGAACCTGCGATATTATTTATATTTGTATCAAAAAAATCATATAAATATAATATTTACAGGACAGGAAGAAAGTGGGTTTTTTTTTTCAATATTTTAATCAAAATCATATTTTTTTTTTTGTATGTATTATTAAACAAAATATAACTATTCCAAATTTCGAATTCCACTAGTATAAATATTTGAACACATTTCAGAGTTGAAACTTTATCATGTTTTACCTTTGTCAAAAAAGTTCAAAGATTAAATTAAGAATCAACGTACATGAATAGAAAAACAAGCAAAATTATGCTGAAAAGCAAGTTCTGAATGCAAGGAAAGTGGGCTCTTCAGCAAAAATTAAAATATGCAGCGATGGTCCGATTCAGACTCGACGGAGGGGACAATTTAATTTAACCCTTAGTTGAAACGAGGTTTTTGTTTACAGTTAACAGTTAACAGTTAAGTTTTTTACAGTTACACTGTTTTTTTTCAAGGCATCATCATGGAGATAAATAATAATAAAAAAACTACATAAGTAATGTTGAAGGACATGGTTTAGTCGATAAGAACAGTTGCAAAAAGAAAAAATTAGCTTTCTAAAGAAATGAATAAAAAATTTTATGTTTCACAACACTTTTTTTTAAGGTAAGGATAAATAAACAGATGACATTAATCAAATGAAATCGTAATTTCAATTTATTCTTATTATCTGTATCGATAAGAGATTGATCAACTAAGAAAAATGTATAAAAACAAATTATTTGTATCCATTAAAAAATTAGTCAATTCAATAAATCAAAAAAAATTTATAAAATATTATTAAGAAAAGAAGATATATCTAAATACATTTTTTTATCAAAAATTAGAAATTTAATGGAAATGTAAAGTGAAACTTAAATTGAATTGAATTATTAATTACGTTTTGATGTTATGAATTCATTTTGAAATGAATTGTGGTCGCATATGTACAGGATTAAAGAGTAAGATTATAGAGGTGTCTGTTTACGTCATACTGTATTTGAATATTATTAGTGCATTCTTATATTTAATTTTATCTAATTTAAATTTTGTAGTATAAGAACTTATAATTGTATTTTGAGATTGTCTCAGATTTGTATCGGTTTCAATTAACAAAGAAAAATATAATCATTGGCGCCAAAGCCGTTTTTTAATTTTTCATTAAACTGTCATAGTAATTTTGGGTATTTTATTCATTTTTTTTTATACTATAAGATATGATCAGGTTATAGGTAAAAAAAAATAATTTTTAATTATAAAAAAGAATATAATTATTATAAGATAAAAAAATGCGAAATCTGCTCGGCAAAATTCAACTTCCCATGTGTAAACATTCGAGAACGGATGAATAAACTCTGGAATATGCCAAAGTTTAATAATGCTAGAGATATACGAAGCAATTGATTGAATACTACAAGAATGGCCAAATTCAATAGCCATATGAATAATGATGAATAGATCAAGAATTCCATGAAGAATGAATTGTTCAAGAATCTGTGAAAGAATATTCAAAAATAAAATAAATTGCTTTTTAAATGAAGAATGAAGTATTCCAAATTCTACAAGAAACGTTATCACATACAATAACCAAATATATATATATATATATATATATTGAAAACATATATTGCTTGAATATTTAATGTTACCAAACATATTCTTCTAGTGCTACTATTAGTGTTCCTTATTTATTGATTAATACAACTTCTCAGATTATTATTGATTAATACAACTAATACGAATTCAAATATCTCACAGTGAACTTTCCATTCACTTATTATATTTGTATCATCATTTTTAGTACTTTCACTAATGAGTATGTTTGCTTCTACTAGGACAGAGTTTGATAATCAATTTTAAACAACCAAACCTATGGGACATAATTCCTCTGATTACAGAACAAAATCTTCATTTCCTTTTAGTTATTGCTGCCAGGATTGACTAGTGCATACACCCGGCCAGGCTATTATGAACAAATTGAGTGGAATCAGGAGCATTGGTGGAGATTATTGCCCCCTTAATACCCCCAAGAGTGCATCTCAGCGTCTGGAACATCCCCCTAATGGGAAGAATTACGGGTCTTAGAATAAGGATCCTTTTGTCGACTCAATAATCAACTATTTTAATCCATCCCGGATGAGGCCGGAAGAATTTTGATTGAAACCGATAAAAGGAGGGCGACTTTTCCAAGAAGCTTTTAATCATAGCTCTGGAATTGGTAAATAACTGTTTATGTAACCGTTGGCAGTTATGGTGGAGAAAGAAGATCCATAAGTTATGGATATAAGAAGTCATCCATATTTACTTTTTTTATACAATGTGAGCTTTTTATACAACTTATTAACAACTGAAAGGTTTGCAAAAAAATTCAGAACTTACGTCATATCTAGAACTTTGTTAAAATTTTAAAATAGAATTATAGAATATTTTTAATAAAAGTAATCCAAAGGTCCGGGACAAACTAATAAACACCATAGTAAATCATAAAGTACATATACTACTTCATTAAAACCCATGAACTTTATTTCAAGTGGGATATAATTTAAAAGAATATATATGTTAAAAGTCATCCAAACACACAAACAGCAACTTGGGAAGGACAATCTACAATGAAATTATTGCTCAGATAACAATATACCTGAGATGAAACATTTTATTAAATTTTTTTCTGGCATAAATCTTCGGTCAAATAAGTTTACATGCAAAACAAATTTTATAAGATTGATAATAATAAAAAATGGTAAATATTTCACAAATTCAAAAATCAAAGATTCATATGTTTATGGAAAAAAATGAACGCTTAATAGCATCTAAACCAATATAGAATAATAATATTTTGGTATCAACTTTATTCATTTATTTATCGAAGTAATTAATATTTACTAATTAACTCAGTGTCTTAACACTGTCATCGTCCCATTTACACATAAAGCGTTATAAACACACCGCCATTTTTAAAATTAAATGCCATCTTTATCTACGAATCCCAACTATGCTCCCCCCCTCTGGTAATTCGAGTTAAAAAACGCTGAAAGCACAAATCTGAAAGGTTAAGTGTATGGCTCTAATTACAGGGTATTTTTCGAATGGCCAGTCAGGAAGGACGATGAACAAAAGAACGCATCCTTCCTAGTTCTTGCAGACCATTTATTTAATTCGCATCGCCATTCGAAAGATAAAAGTATGATTTCAAAAGAAAAAGAACTCATGAAATGCTTTTTATGAGCAATTAAGAGTGACGATTTAAATAGGAAGGATATCTAATTCCTATAATTACTCATTTCATAGTTTGTGAAAGTGCACTAGTTTGGATGTACTTAACCGTACATCCAAACTAAAAAACTGACATTTAAGGAATTAAATGTGTGATATTTAGAAAATTTGAAATCATGCTTTTAAAATTCAATGTGATGTGTGGTACAAATTATCTCATGAAAAATTATTTATTTAACTTGTATAGTTTTTTTATATTATTAGAGACATTAGTTTAAAAAATTCAATCTTCTTTAACTGAGATCATAAACCTTTAAATAGTAGATCTGTAAGAAATTCATCATTGCCTCAGATGTAATGTAAATACACTCATGTCCATAAAATAAGGATAATTCAGAATCACACAGAAATTGAAATCTAAAATAAAAATTTCACCTGTAGAATTATCACACACATCTTGATGAAGAATATGCAAATTACAGGAAACCACCAGATGGAGCGGATAGTACGGCACAATGACGAGTTTAAGAAAGGGGTATAAATAATAAGGAATGGTGGCAAAGATGTAAAATTGTTCACAAGCGCTTTAAAAGCATTTCAGTGCAATAACCGCATAGTTATGGCACAAAGGAAGCATTTGGATGATTTTTTACGTGGTAGAATTATCGGACGACTGGAATGTGGACGTACCCAGATGGAAGTATCCGAGTAATTTGGAATCGCCCAGAGTGTCATATCCAGGCTTTGGCAACGATTCCAAGATGATGGTAATGTGAGTAGATGTTACATCCCAGGTCGCCCCCGAGTTACAACGCCGAATGAAGACCGGTATTTAGCAGTTACTGCCAAAAGAAACAGACGAGCACAGCGTCAGACCTGTCTCGTCAGCTCTCTTCAGCTACCGGTACGACAGTTTAAAGGCAGACCATGTACAGACGCTTAGGGCACATTGGTCTATATGCTCGTAGGCCTGTCAGATGTGTTCCACTTACCGTGACTCACTGTCGCCTGCGATTAACCTGGAGTAGAGAGCATGCATTGTGGACACCGCAACAGTGGTCTTGTGTGATGTTTTCCGACGAGTCCAGGTTTAGTTTCAGTCTGATTCTGGCCGGACTTTCACAAGGAGAGCGCCAGGTACCCGTTACCTACAAGAGAAAACCATTGAACGACACCGTTACGTTGGTGCAGGATGGCTCGTTTGGGGAGAAATTATTCTTGGTTCCAGAACTGACCTGCATGTTTAGAGTGTAACGATGACAGGCCACATCTATCTAGATGACATTCTGGAAAACATGTACGTTTGTTTCTGGGCGCCATGGGTGCTGAATTTCTGTTTATGGATGACAACGCCCCGTCCACACTGTGCAAACAGTGTAGACGAATGCCTGCAATTGGAGGATATCACCCGTATGGATTGGCCAGCATACTCACCGGACTTGAATCCAAAAGACACATGTGTGGGATATGCTTCTTGACCTCCCACCTGTCAACCGGAACTTGGAGGGCATTGCTTGATGAGTGGTGTAATATTCCCCAAGATCAGATTGATAATTTGATACTCAGCATGCCTAGGCGTTGTAAGGCCTGTATTGCATCGTCCGGGAGACATACTCCATATTAACCATCATACTAACCATATTATACTGCAAAAGAAATTGCAATTTTTATTAATTATGTCAAACATATAGCATCTTTTGCTCTTTACCTTTTGTTTAAGTCAAATTTGTTTTGCTTCTGTCTCTTTCTTTGCCTGAACTTAATTATCCTTAATTTTGGACATGAGTGTATAAAAGAAGAGCTGTCGTGTCGTTGTATGTATTTGATTTTAAAAATTGAATTTTATTGATTAAGAATTGACAATTTTGAATTCTCTCACTTTTTCCAGTTTTTTTTTTTTTTTTACAATTTTCATAATAAAACAATTAGATTAAGAGAGTTTTTCCATAACAACTAAGTTGATAATTTTGCATAAAGAAGAAGTTTCAGAATTATGAGAATGCATAATTACGCTCTGCCGGTTTAACAATTCCGTAAACATTGCGCAGAGACAGTGGAAATGCAGAGATTTGTTCACGACAAGAGAGTTAATTTGCGGAAGCTAATATGGATGTTCCACCATTAGACTTTCTGCGCGGCGGAGGAGTCGGGAAAATGAAAACTACGAAACCGAAACGCACATCATGCAGCAGCAGTAACAATGTTCTGAACTCAAGACAGTGGATTAAGGATCCTTGTCTGAGATTATTTGAATTCCTTTTAGAATGTTTCTCTAAAAGGTAGGGCGAGATAATGGAGCCCACCAAGAACCGTCAGACGAACATTTGTGAGTTTATTTGTGTGAATGATGTCATATTTTAAGAGTATATTCTCCAGTTTTCTAGGTAAATAGTAAAGGAGTTCTGAATTGTACAACCATTCCGCTATGATTTATGTTTCATTTCATTTTGCGTATTTGTTAGATTTAGGTTATCATTAATTAGCTCAAAAAATTGTTTCGTATCATTTAATATGTTTTTAATATTTTAAAATATTAACTCCTGAAATTTAAATTAAATATACCTAAAATATTAAAGGTCGAAGGAAAGTGAAAATATTATACTAAATATTTAATTGAACTTAAATGTTTTATATTTTAATAAAATATTTTTTTAAAAGTTTATCAATTCTTTTTCATAAGAAATTCATGGCAATTTATTAATTTTTTGCATGAAATCATTATAACATATTTTATAAAAGAGATTTAAAATTATCACGCATAATATTTAAACATTTTACCTTATACCACTTCAATCATCAATACTATGTGTTTTGTTAAATGTTCTAATTTAGTATATTAAAATTAAATTGTTTAATTATTATTATAATCATTATTTTTTACAAACATTATTTATTAATATATTTAAAATATTAAAGTTTTATAGGAAAATACAATACTTTTCAAGTACGGAAAAGGATCCAATACTTTTTAAATTTTCTATAATTTGTGCAAAATGTTTATAGCGAATAGTTTTTTTGCCTGAAAACAATATAGCATATTTTATACAAGAGATTAAAAATTACCACACACAATTTGTAAATATAAAATTTCTATACCATTTCAATTAACAATGCTATATATTTTGTTATTTTTTTTTTTTTTAATTAAAATTTTATTATTTAATTTTTTGCTAAAATTTTTGTGATTGTTTTTATTAGAACTACTACTGTACCCAAAAAAAGAACGATCAATTATTTTTTATTCCAAAACTCTTACAGCCAGAAGTCGTACGGTTAGTATATGGTGGTTATAGAACGATATGGGTTTCATTTTGGGCAAAAGAGTTAGAAGAATCAATGCAGTGTAAGCTGGCGCATTCAGTGTTTTCGGTACCAATCGAGATTTGACGCATTTGAGCCCCAAAATGGAATTGACCGATCTATTTTAAATTCTAACATCATCAGCAAGGTCTCCATTTGTAATTTGACTGTTTGCAAGCACCAGGATGTGAGCTTCGTGGGTTGAGGTTGATGGTCAGCCAGAGGGCCATTCCTTTTCAACGTTCTCTGCCTTCTTTGAACTGTTTATACTAGGTCCAAACTTTTCTTTCCGATATAGCAATGCTCACCGAATGCCTACTGCAACATTCTATACGTTTCCGCAAACAAAATTTATTTCAAATTCGTTTCTCAATTAATTCAGACATTTCAAAATCGCCGGAATCAGTTTTTGCGTCTCACAAAGCCAAGCGTAAGTCAAACACTAATATATATTTTGACGTCAAATTTTACACAAAGGAGAGTGCCAAGACTAGAAAATAAAAAAATTGTAATTCCATAAGCCCCGGGAATTTTAATTTGAAAATTGTTCTTATTGTTTGGACACAGCAGTATATCTTCCTGAAAATAATAGATTTCAATTATCAAACATACAGCATAACATAATAGATATTATAATTTGAAGAAGACAGCTGAAGTAAAATTACTAGTTGAATAGCTGACAGTAAAAATTACTTTTTAAATTTGAAAGAAAATAATCTACAATTTTGAATAACTGAAATGACTTCTACAAAAATATAATTTTGCAGAACCAACTGGAAGGAACTTTTCTGATGTAATATCAACAAGAAAGACAAGAGAGAAATGGTATTTTTTTTATGTCTTTGTTTGTTTACTCTTTTTATAGACAAACCACTTTATCTCGAGCTTCTGACATAAACTGACGGAACAGTCAGACTTATTTTCTGGCAAACAAACCTTTTTCAGCCGCTCTGCGAGCAAAATAACAAATGAAAAAAAAAAAAAGAAAAAAATAAAGGAAAACACATATAGCATGGAAAACAGTAAAAATCAGCAAATCTACAAGATTCCCTCTTGAAATTTCTTCCT
>BPLR01001454.1:0-65362 GCA_021605095.1 Caerostris extrusa
GGTAATCATGCTTATCACCTTCCAAGTACCTGCTCAACATTCAAAAACATTTCTTCTAATTTTCAATAACTTCAAAGTCAAGAAGTATGCAACTCGTAATTTCTCAACTCGAGATAGAAAAGAGAGAATCGAGCATCTTGAGAAATCCGAAATTCTTTCGAAGTTCTACGAAGCTCTCTGCTGCACCTGCGCTAAATTCGAAGACAACAAGAGAGAGGGAGGGGGCAAGAGGAAGGACTTTTTGGCGCGTGAGGGTTGGAGCGAATCTTGTTTGCTTCTTCGGGGGCGGCCTCATCGCTCGGCTGATTGCTGGAAAAATCCGTTAAGCTTCATATCCGAGAAGTGCCGAAGAACCAGGGATCAGCTCTCAAGAGCAGTGTTTTTCCACACTCTTGCGAGGAAGGGAAATTGTAAGATAAAAAAGAGGAACATTTCTATCCCAAAGCTGGGGTAGTCTTGAAGTTTCTCATTTCTTTGATCACTTTTTTTTAGTTTTAATACTTATTATAGTTTCAATAAATTAAAGATAAAGAACATTAATTCAAGAATTTGAAAATTGTAAGAAATTTTAAAAATAATGATTTTGCTCTATAAATTTTTTACACTTTACATAAAGTTAGTTGATATATATATATACACAAAGAGGTACATAATAACAATCTATCACTCAAATTTGACAGAAGACTATCTTTATTATGGGTAGTTATATTACATGCAGTGAGTGTTTTGTACTAGTGAGACCACAATCATGTCCTCACTCAAATCTGCTGATAGCAGATATGTCGGTATCATGTATAATAGTACCTCAGAAATTAGTGAATATCTGCGCTATCTTCGCAGGTCGAAACAAATTAGCAGATGGAGGCTATAGATTTCTCACCAGGGTGTTGCATCGTGGTCGGCGATAGACCGACGAGCTGAGAAAATGTCTACTCCACTGAGAGGCGATGGGATGCTGACAGCATCAAACTCTCTCTTGACGATATTGTCTTAACAGTGAGATTTTTAAGGTGAAGAAAGGAGAGAGTTTTGCGACGAGTCGATCGAAGTGTTGTTTGTTCTTTTTCTCTGAAATGACTGAATTGGCCGAGGTTTTCTACCAGTTTACAAGTGAGTCTCTTGTGGCCTATTGAATCTCGCCACCAAATGTTATAGTTGAGGTCTGCCACTGAACCATGTGTTTAGATTCGTCGTAGACTCAAGAACACTATTTGACAATCTCGAACTTAGAGTGGTGCACTTGTGTATCTAATTTATATCCTTAATTTTCTTTTCATTCTAAATAGGGTTCTGTTTACACATATAAGATATAATGCTTGTTAATAAAATGACACAATAAATGTTCACATGAACCTGAAAATGGCCCTCTTCTTGAAGCCATTATAAGGTGTAGTATAGGCGGAGACATTACAATATATAGATAAAAGAAAATACTAGAATTCAATATAGAATTCGATTGCAAATAAAGTTTCTCTTTGACAGACACACTTTTACTCAAGACAGCATTTAAAAAGACAAAATCAACATTTTTGGCAACCTTTTTTGCTTTCATTTATAACTAAGTGCTTTTTACGGAAGACTCGAAAAAATATTTCCATACAACAAGATATCTTCAACTCTTTCTGTATCAGATCCTCTTCTAATCGTCCGGAAAAATAACAAAAACTGTTTTTCTATCTTTGTGGCATAACCATTGCTAAACTTTTTCGTTCCCGTCCGTTAAACTAAGTTGAAGACAACTCTCTTAATCTGATACGTATCACGGATGAGTTGCTCTGAAAAGAGACTCGAAGACGATTATAATATTAATCAGTTCCCCGGTACAAAACTTTTTCCGCCATTGTTTCCATCATTCTTGAGTATTTACTGGAACGTGCGAAGACCCTGCTTTCGAAGGAGTGTTTGTTCAGAGTAGCGAAAATCCCTCTCGCCACTCCTGGTTTTCATTCCACTGAATCGTCGGTGGAACAAATTTCTGCCTCGGGTGAAGAATTTATACTTTTGTTTGAGCTTTTATCAGGAAAGTATAAATGAACCAATCTCTGGTAAGTTTCTTTAAATATCTGACAACAATACCGATATTGGTTATTTGAAGAATAATGGAAGAATAATTGCGGAAGAATAATTTTATGTGCAGACGATTAATAATTGTGAATAATCACGTTTGTTTTAGAATTATTTTATACGACTTTAATTCCTTTAAAATTTTAAAAGATTTGCTTTATTTTAAAATAATTGAAATATATTTTGTTTGTGATTTTTATCACAGATATGTATGATTTTAGCAAAACCAGAATCTTAAGTTCCTTAACTGATGTTAATGTAAGTGTTTAAAATTTTGAGTATATAAATTTTTTTGAAGAAATATTTTGTTTTTGTTAAGAATATCATGAATATGTAAATTAATTTATTTTCCAATTTAAAGTATTATGAAACTAGGCATTTAAAAGAAATTGTAAAAGGAAGTAATTAAAACAAAAAGAATTTTTATTTAAATTTTTTTATTCTATCAATTTGAAATTTATTCAGTTATGATGATAAAGAAATTCATAATCTATTCTGTGGGAATATCTCGCTTTAAATTAGGAATATTTACTTAAATATTTAATAATGTATAAAAACTCGCTTCTACTTTTTAAAAATTTAGAAGTTCTTATAGAAATTTGAAATACTTCCAGAAATTCAAAACTGATAATATTAATGACAGATTGTTAAATTTATCAGAGTTTATTTTCCTTTGTAATTTCCGTTAGATCACAATGTTGATATGAAACAGATAAGAAATTATTCTTCTTCATTGGCACAACAGCACTCTGATGGGCCAAAAAGATAGTCTGCCTGATAGTCTGATATAGAGATAAGAAATTACGCGAGAAAATCGGAGCTATTTGTTATCTGTAAACAATAAAAAAAAAATTTTATTTTATAAAAAAAATAAGATTAAAACTTTTTATATTTTACCTACTTGATCTGCTAATAGGCTAGACATTTTTAACCACTTTTAAAATAAATTCGGCCGGAATTTTAGGTAGCTAATATCATCATAGTTTGATATGAAAGACACGAGAACTTCTAGAATTCACTATTTCTTAGATACCAATAAAGAGTCTTATTAACATACATATTATCCTTCTTATAACTGACAAAAACTCATACCGATTCCCATACCATTATACGAACAGAACCTAGCACTCTAAACACTATTAGAGTACTGAATCATTTATAACCTGATCATTTATATCATTTATACTGAATCATTTATTTATTTATATGTGTAGAATGAAAAGAAAATAAACTGAGCTGACCCCATTTTCCGCAAAGTTTAATGTTTTGAAATCACGCCGACGGAAAAGTCTTTAATTTAGAGTTCTTCGAGTCAAGAATTACATTCTCTTTCTCTGAAACCTAAACAATACTCTGCTCTGGAAAAAAGTGAGCAAATTCTTCACCGTTCTGTTCTCGAGGATCAATTGAGACAACTTTCTGGAAGTGCCGAATTGCTCTGTTTTTCTTACTTTGAATTGTTTTAGGATTTTAGGAATCAAGTCCTTTCAGTTACTCATTGTTGACTTTTCCTAATAGATTGAGGGGCGTGTAGAAACCCCTTGACCCTGAAAACTGCTTTTAAGGAAGCAGCTAAACTATCGAACTAACTACTTTTATCTGCCCTTGTTAGTTTTAACAAGCTAATTATAGCCAATTGTATAAAAGGAAGTAGAAATGTATAAGAATACTTTTTTTATCAAAATTATTTAACTTTGCCGCTATTGATAGTGCTTGTACTTCTAAAATTTGTAATGATGAAAAATTATTTATGAACGTGTTTAGTAGTTATTTTGCTGTGAGCTTCTGAACTCAGTTCTGAACCTGACAGCCCAAATGCATCCTTTTTATGAAAATATCTCACTAAGTTTATGAGATAAAAGTTCATCCCTTGATTTTAAGAATAGGGTAAGAGTTTGTGAACAACCGACGGAAGTACTCTGGAGTTGTTCGTTCCAAATACGATGATGCAAGGGGTGCAATGTTGACCAATGGCACTAATCTGAAGTTTTGCGTTCTAAAAATATCATGACTCAAGGGAAGCAATGCTGACAAATGGCAGTACTCTGGAGTTTTTCGTTGTAAAATACAACGATACAATAGAAAACAATTTTACAAACAATAAAGGAGTTTTTCCTTCTAAAATATCATAACGCAAGGGAAGCAATGTTGATCGAAATATTTATTTAAAATTGAGTTATTGTTATTGTACACAATGACTATGAAGTTAGGTTCGAGGATATTTATTTAACCATATCCGTATTATACGGAAGAGCAGCAAAAGATTCTACATACAGTTAGAAGTGATTTTAGTGGAGGAATGAATATGAAGAGGATCTTGTCTGTAAAAGTTCCCTCTCTATAGATTCTGATATTTTTCTTCAGACGATAATGATTTCTCTGACTCAGAAACAACTATAGCATTTTAGAACAGAACCGAAGGGTTGATGCAGTAGACGAAAAAGTATGATCTGTTCATCCGTACAACAGGACGACAACATGTTGTCCGATGGCGCTTTTGTACCGTTTTAATAGCTATGATCGCAATAAACGCATTCATTTTTGTGCCAAAGCTGTTCCAAAAAACCTGTTATGACCCGGATGGTGTTTTTAAAAATATTAGTGAGAGATTTTAGTCCTACCACTACAGCATACAAGAGTTGAAAATCCAATGATAAATAGAGAAATGAACCTGATGATAAAATGGAGTTTAGGGTATGAACAGGAATCTCAAAATGTGGAACAATACATAAAAGTAACAAATTTAAAATTAAGGAAATCATGTTTGTGCCCCCCAATCAAGGAGACAAAGACGACATATTTATGTTTAAGAGTATCTTATCAAGTATCTGTTTGTTTGTAATTAACAAAAATTATGCAGTGTATGTGCTAAAGAAGACGAGAACTTGATTGTTTTGCTTCCTGGAAATCTGTGGAATACTGATATTTCGGATTCGGCCAAAAATTTTCCGTATAGTGCTATATTGATAAAAATTATTTTACATTTTGAATAAACATTCATAACAATTAATTCTAGTAGATCCGTTTTTATTATTAATTTTATAAAATTTACTGCAGCTTCGGATTTTTATCGGAATACGTAAGGCTCTAGCAAAAGTTTCTCGGGAAAGTTTTTATTTCACTTTAAAATGTAAATAATAATAATTTTTTCTGTCAGTTAAAAGTTCAAAAAGAAATATAAATGAAATATTAGAATTATATTTTAATTAAACATATTTTTTTTTTTTAAATTCATTAAAAGTGTGGTCTCTGAGACATTCATCCTGTATTATGGCCTACTTTTACCTCCTCTAGTACTGGTTAAATAATTTAAATTTTTATGCATTTTAACAAAAATAACTCAGCTGTTCTTGAATTACAGAATTTAAAAATCTGACATTCTCTTTGGGTGATTTTCACATAAATAATGGTAACTTAAAATTAATTTTCCTCTGAGTGTTATAAAACAAAACTATTAATTTTCTTTTCTGCCATTTTTGCAGAAAAAAATCTTCTGTCACTTTTACTGCCCTGAAACAATTATTTAATTCAATTTGATAGATGATCATACGTTTAAAAAATGATTCTGAAGAATTTTCTTCAGAAGTTCTACAAATATTTGATGGAACTTAGTCCTTCTTCACCTTCGAAAGAGAACGGTTTGAAAAAAAGATGAATAAAAAAACCTCTCTAAAACCCTGTACAATAGTGGCTTAAGGTAGGTTATAGTTCGCCGAATTGATCCAGAGTGGCACCCAAAAGTTAATTAGTTGCGATAAGTAGGAAGGTAATTATTTGAAGAGATCTCCCGTTTGCTTAAACTGAGCGCCGAAACTTTTGTGGCGCCGAACTTTTTCTAGGGAGTTTTTCACCCCAAAAGCTTCCCTTTAAAGACTGTGAGAAAAGGAGACTTTATAGAAATATTAGTTAATACAAAGAAAAAAATAAATTTGTAAATGTCAAAGAAGAGACACCATTTATAAGCACACTGCGTCTAAACACACCGTCAACTATAAGTAAGACTAATTTAAGTTTTATTAAACCGATTAGTTATGAATAGTTTTAAATTTCGTATGAAGAATTGAATATATCTGTATATACATAAAAAAGTTTAAAAAATTTTCAATGAATTAAATATTTTTTATCTGAGGAGTAATTAAAAATTACGAAAAATACTCATTTCTTTTGATTGAATAAAGAACTTCTTTTTATTGTTGAATTCAATTTCATCCAGATTAATACTTAGTCACTAGCACCATGTGCTGGAATGATAACGCACAAACATCATATTGGATCACTGAACGTCATATTTTCTTCAACCTAAAATGGTAATTTTTTAATTTTATTTGATTGTAAAATATTCTTATACAAAAGAATCAATCTACCTATACCATACTCCGTGTTTTGGCCATGTATTATCATAATTTGCAGGTATGTTTATTATTTTCTTGGCCATTAAAACCATGAACTGAACTAATTTTTCATGTTTCTGAAGAAGAATAATGTTTCAGACAACATCAAGAATCTCGCTTTTTAAGATTTTTGCCTCTATTCTGACATCTGCAGATAAGATAAAGTTTTTGCATATGTAGCATGAATACCCATAGCCATGGTATGAAGCTCCAGTGCAGCATCAGCTTTTTCCTAACTCGATAAAAATATGGATAAATATTTTATTGACATCATAAAAGTTTGAATTTGATTTGCGAATACTTGTAAAATGTGTTACAAAGAGCTATTTCTTAATGCTTTATTCGATTAAATTATGGAATTAGTCCATTAAGTAGAGCATTCTGAATATTTTTGAATAATGTATCCACAATGGGCAGTTAATCAACAATTACTATGCATTGTCTAAGCTATTGCTATCCTTTAGCCTATCATTATGTTAAATATTATGAAATACTGCCTAATGATAGATAACGGGTATTCTGGTAGCTAACTGGAAGCTAATTAAGCAATTCAAATTGCAAATTTGTCATAAATGGATACAATTATTCCGCATTGATCGCCTCTAGTTACGGACATGCCAGATTTCAAAATTACTCGAGATTAACCGCACAATATCAAGCCAAGATAAATAAGCCTATTTAAACACGCATTATCATTGATTCATAAGCATATTTCGCATAATGTTTGCACAGAGAAAGTATACTTGCAACTTTGTGCATTGTTATTCATATAAAAGTTATTAAACAAATCATTAGATTTTAGATTAAAATTATTAATTATTTAAAAAATTTAAATTAGTACTATAAAGTACTTAAATTCAATGACGCATTTTTAAAATTAATGTGTAAAATGAGAAATTATTTACTTCATTGCATTATTATAAAATATACATATAATATTAAAGGTATATTTTTATTAAATCTAAAGTTAATTTTTTTTTTCTGATGATGGACAAAATCATATCGTCATCAGTCCCACACACATATATATATATGTGCATATACATAGACACACACACACACACACACATAGACACACACACACATATATATATATATATTCCTCAATTGATCTTTACTTTTAAGTTTGGTTTATCGTTCTACGGCCATTTTGTGCACACTTTAGGCTAATTAGACCAGGGCCCAAAGTTTAAAATGGATTCAGAACCACTCACAAACATCCATGCCACCGCCAGGGATTCGGACCTGAAACCTGTGGTACCAACGACCAGAGTGGTAGCCAATTGGCCAACAGGCCGCTATATTTTTAAGAATATGTCGGTAGATGTGTCTTTGACTTGGATACAGTCAACTTGAGCGTAGAAATAACATGCTTTATAATATCCTGAAGGTATGTATTGGGCGCTGATGACAGAGTGACTAGTACTCCCTGCCACAAGTTTCGGGTTCCAGGTCTTAGATTCCACTTTTAAACGTTACCACCTAACATCTCTACCTAATATGACTGTTACGCACAGGGCTGACAGCACTTCCCCGTAATAAGAAAACTTCTCTTGTCCCGAAATTTGCAGGCAGCAGGCAGACGGCCTTGGCCAACGATGGAAACAGTTACGACAATGAAGAGGAAGATATGTATTGCTTGCCATTTCAGGTATTGTATTGCCATTGTCAGGATATCTATTTATAAATATTTTTTTCTAATTTCTATCGGATTTTTATGGATTTCCTGGACAATATGCTTCCTACCCTGTTGTTGTATATTTTGCATTAATTTTTGTGTTTCTTTTTTTATCTGCCAATGCAGTTCTTGCCTTTCAAAGAGTTGATATCTGTGTCTACCTGAGGATTCTCAGCTTCGTTTCAGCAGCTTTGTGTGTACTTTGAATCTTGATTAATTTCTTCACCCCCAACTTTTTTTGAGTGGTCTGAATACGAGGCGTTTCAGGGTTTTCATATTACGATACTGCTAGGGTTTTACAATACAATTTGCATGTAGCGAACTCTGGTAGTGGATTTGTTGTGCAAAATTGTAGGAGCTGCCACCCCCTTCCATGAGAACACACGGGTTCTTGGACTTGGCCTAGATGTTGCTGTTTACCAAATGGGAAGTGGGATAAGAAACAACAACAACAAACAAAACAACATATATATATATATATATATATATATATATGTGTGTGTGTGTGTGTGTGTGCGTGCGTGCGTGCGTGCGTGCGTGTAAAACAAGTATCAGGAACTGTTAAATAGAACATCCAAAATTAATTTATTCATTAAAATTTATTTTGTTTACGTGACAGAAAAGGCTCCATTGAGTACAATATAGTCATGACCAGCGCTTAATCCAATCCTCCATGCATTTGTGTAATCTGATTGAAGTACGACCTTCAGATCTTCATCTTTCAGAATTTTTTTATATGTCCTTCATCGAGTCAAAATGCATTCCTTGATGTGGTAATTTTAACAGGAATCAGTCAAATGATACCATATCAGGTAAATATTGTGCTTGGTTGATGTTACCTTATCTTGTGCAACGATGGTTTTTGTGAATATGTATTAACATGCTGTAAAATCCATAAATTGTACTTCCACAAATCTGGTTGTTTTCAATAGATATTCTCGAGCAAACGCCTCAAGTCGCCTAAACACATGCAAACTCATATGTATTTTTTTTGCCATACAGTAGTTTGTCATAGCTTGTTTTTAATTATCATTGCACAGTGTTATTTTTTTTGTGCAGTGTTTTTATGAATAAAAAGAATATTTAATTAATATTTAATGCGTGAATTTTAATTATGTGTTTGCTAGGATGTTTTTAATTGCGTCAAGGACTGGGTCATATTGACCATGTCCCTGTTAACAGCCCAATACAAACTTGTCTTGAAGAAGACATGTGTCAACTGCACCAATGAACGCTGTTACTCATTTAGCATTATCCAGGGGCACATGTAGCTTGAAGATATGCTTTGGATGCGAGTAACACTACCTCAACAACGCTCTGTGATCCTATTAGACTGGGACCTATGGTTTAAAATGAATTCCGAACCACTACAAACATCCATGACACCGCCGAAACTCGAATCCGAAACCTGCGGCCCCAAGCGCCAGAGTGCTAGACACTCGGCCATTAGGCGTCTGTTTACTAAAATATCAAAATAATCAGTCGTATCTTTATATTGTCTACACAGGCTCAGAGTTTGCGACAACACATTAAATATCTACATGTTGTAATCGTTATTTTTTATTTGGTAATCACTGGTAAATTTATATTGATGTTCGTTTATCCTGCAAAATCGTTAAACAGGCACGGTCGTGGTCTCGAACGTTTCACACTAAGAAGTGTTTACTATAAAGGAAAAGAAAAATAATTCTTTTCTTCGTCTAATGGTCCTTATCCCAAGATTTATTTTATCAAAGGGGCACGACGATAAATTTTAACGTTTCAGCACACGCATCTTCTTTTATGACGTTAGATTACGTGCAGAGTCAATTTTCCTCCCACTTTCGTACCATCTACAGATTAAAAATAAGTTCATCAAAAAATGAAAGTGTACCTAACGAGGAAAGGATTTTACAATAAATTATAATTCAAACTATTAGCTCTTTTCAAAAAGAACATCAAGTTATTGCAAATTTGAATTCTTTGTTTAAATTTTGGAACACATATAACAAGTCAAGAACGTTGTAGCTGACGTTGCTTTAACATATGGCTTTAAATTACTTTTCTTTGTGCAGAACTTTTCTTTTTCTTCAATGGCGCCAACAGACCGATGGTTGACTAAAGCCGTCTACCTATTGCCAGATTCCGAAACATGAGATGTCGTTTTCTTTTCACAGGATAGGGTTGTTCAGCCCTATTCTCAACGCTCTACAGTCATCTTAGAACGCGATCTACAGTTTAAAGTGGATTCTGAACCACTACAAGCATCCATGGACCAACCGGGACTCGAATCCGTTACCTGTGGCACAGGTCTAGTCTCTCGACCATCAAACCCTTTTCTGATCCTAGCCTTCTAAATTGAAATGAAGAAAATAGTTCTTTTTTTTTTTCATTCTTATTATTCAGAAATGTACAGAAAGTATCATTCATGGTTTTAAAAGTTTCCTAGAAATTCGAAAAGAAAAGGTAAAAAAAAGAGTATTATACCCGCTCTTCAAAATAACACGCATATATTTTATGGGTAAAAAGAGGATCGAAAATATGTTTATCAAGCAGATGCTTCCAGAATGTGAATTACATTAATGGATTGCAATCTTCGCATTCTATTTTAATGCCAGGGGAATGCAACGTAGATCTACCTCCTCATGGTGCACTCCGGGCCAACGTCTGATACTGCCAAATGATCTGCAAATACGGCCTTCGATCTGGCTCTCAGTGAGCGTTTCTTAGAGTTCTGGAGTGGAACGCATTTGGAATGTCCCAAAACGAGAGAGAGGCTAATTAAAAGACAGTTAGGTGATCCTGCTTTGAGGATGTTGTCGCTAGAAACAGTCACAAGCCCTGCTACGATCCTATTCATAATATCCCTGAATGAACTAGAGAAAACTCGGTGGCATTGCTACGGCTTTTCTCTGCTCACGATTGTCTCCGCAAGCACCTTCACAGAATTAAACTGACTCTTATATGATAACCAGGAAGGAATGGATATGTTTCATCTTGCATCCTATTTTGCGCTGCCTCGTGTTTCTTTATGGAAGCGTTATTGGATTATTTGAACTTAAGTAGCTGGATTAATTGATGCATTTGATTCTATCTTGTTTTTCGTATTTACTTTTAATGATATCTACTGTCCTGCAAACTTGTCATTGGAAATGAAAAAAAAGTTAATGCCAAGACTACATTTGACAGCTCATTATTATTATTATTATTATTATTTATTTTTTTTTTTTTTGCTTTGTTTGTCGCTCTACTCTCATTTTTTGCATTAGACAGATACTTTTTTTTACATTAGACAGGGCTTATTAAACAGAGACATTTTTTGCATTAGGCAGGGCTTATTAGACAGAGACCTACAGTTTTAAGGTGTGGATTCCGAACCGCTATCAAACATCAATGCCACCGCCAGGATTCGAACCTGAAGTCAGGCGCACCGAAGCACTGAGCGCTATACAGTTGGCCATTAAGCAGTGACATCTCATCAGAACAGAATTCTATACATATTTAAATATTAAATTTACAATTAATTTATATGAACAGAGAATAAGAATACTTCTTTTTATAAGAACCGATAGCCACAAGGTGAGCCAAGGCCTTCTGCCCACTGGCAGGTTCGGAAATATGATGCTATCTTTCTTTTAGAGGGGTAGGGTTATCAATTATACCGGGACCTATTGTTTAAAGTGGATTCCGAACCACTATAACATCCCTGGCTCCACCAGGACACGAACCCCGCGATATCGAGAGCCAGAGCGCTAGTCACACGGCCATCAGGCTCGCTAGATTACTTAAATAAAAGAAATATTTATTTTTTAAATTGAACGCGATTTAAGATGATAACAATGTGTAGTTAATTAATTTTATTTCTAGCATTATCGAGCTGATGATATCGCATAATTGATAGTTCATAAAACTATTGTTATAAACTAGTGAACTGAAATAATAATTATAAACTCATTCATCAGTACAAAGCTCTCAATTCATCCTCATTGAAAATTTTACAATCAGTAGAAAAATATTTCAAACTGACTTACTCGGCTAGCAGGCAGAGGGCTGACGTTTGAATCCACAGATGGCGTCTCTGTAATCCCAACTTTCTGAAGCCAGAAATGTCAATAACAATCGGGATAATATGTATAAAGCATTGCGCTCCAATAATCTGGCTATCTCAGGGAATTTACCTTATTTTTTTTCATGCAACCCGCAAATGCAAGACAAATACCCATAAAACTCCTCCCCCTCATCAAAAACATGATTATCTGTGACACACATCAGTGGAATACAAGACTCACTGATGTTTAACAAAAAAAAAATTATTGAGTTATATTCAATCTAAAATATCCTATATTTCTTCATCATACTGAAAATCTTATGGAACCAAATCCTTGCAGACGTCTAGACAGTATAGGACATCTATACGCAAGGGTATGGACAAGGGTCTATATGTCCTTGAAGATATTCTAGACATATATTTTACTTATAGTTCAATAGCGAGTGTCCTAGTTTTCATCTTCCTTGAGTAGCATTTGAAATAGAAAATATCTGTCTCGATTTGTCTAGCTAATCTCAAGTTGTCACTCTCATGTTGTTGAGTATTAAAATTTAGCGAATAATATACTTTGTAAGATATTAGAACTGAGCAAAAGTGACGTACTATAATTCTTTGTTTTCATTGATTATTCTAAATGATTATTCTAAAATTTCATTCATAATTCTTTGATTTGTGTGTGTGCGCTGGGATTTTTTTTTTTTTTTTTTTTTTTTAATTATTGAAGATGCCAAGAATTTTAATTACCAAACTTTTGAATATCTTTTAAAAAAATAGAAATGGAGTTTAGTTTAATATTTAAATAAAACAAAAATTTTATTAGCATTATCATTTTTATGTATTTTTTTTGGTAATGGAATTTCTAAAAATATATAAAGTCGTACATAAAATTCTCAATTCCTGAAAGAAATTATTTTACATTTGGTTAAGGATTCTACAATGCTGTATTCCAATAAAAAGTGTAATAACTAACAATAGATATATTTGCTTCATATGAAAGCAATCAATCATAAGGATTGTATAGCAACTTATATGTGCATCATTAAATCAATCCTTGTAATTTCTTTGTATATATTTGTATATATACTTTGTACAAGATTTATACATCTTGTATAATTTTATAACTTTATGTATAACATCAACATAAAAGTTATACATAAAAATTCTCAATGCCTGAATGGAATTATTTTAAATTTGGTTCAGGATTCTAAGTGCTGTTGTCCAATGAAAAGTGTATTAACCACAACAGACATATTGGTTTCATATGAAAGTACTCAATCATAAATATTGTATGACCAGTTAAACGTGTAACATTAAATCAGTCCTTGTAATTTTTGTGTATATAACACGATGGGTTTATTATTATTATTATCATTATTAATTTCAGTGTATTAACGTTAATAGACGGCAATATAGGCCCAAAAAATTTCTTTCACTTTTTGAAAACTGCATTTGCAACCATGCTTCCTCCTACCCACTGGCAAAAGTGGCGTTCAGAACAAATGGCCAGCTGGCTTACAGACTCTCAGCCGGTGAGGAAGTATAATTCTCGCTCCCTGCGGAGTATCCAAGTTTCGGATTTTCGGCTTAGAGTCCTTCCACGAATCTATAATTAAGTATATTCGTAGATTCGAGAATTCTTATAGATTATTATCTATATTTGTTGCATTATATATTGTTTGGTTCTGCGTTAAACATTGTTTGTCTCTAATTGTATGTGTTTGTGTGTGTGTGAATAATATGGTTGCCCAACCTGCACACTAAACATTTTAAATATCATATAAAGGCCTTTTTCATTAAAAAAAAAAAAATTTCAATTGCATTCATTTAGGAAATCCTTGCAATCCTTGCTTGGTTTTTTTTTTAATGATTTTTAACTAAAAGTGTATTTTTATTTCTTTGAACATAATTGATTTATAATTAATGATTACAATTAATTTAATTATAATTTATCTGAAACAAAAAAGAGTAAATTTTGATGTCCGTGGGAAAAAAAAAAAACATGTTATCAAAAAAACAAAAGAAAACTCATAGCACGAAAGGAAGACTCCGCTTATTATATACATTGCAGTCACTGCTTTGAAAACCAATAGACTGCATGGCGATTATATTAGCATGTGTGAATGACTCCTATGATGATACACATCTGTTTGGTATGAATTTTCAATCTATATGGCAGAAAGCAGTTACTGCTGTAAGTTGCGGAAAACAATAACCTTTTTTCCACCCGACGATAATTGCTCATGTTATATTATGTGTAAAAAATTAACGCCACAATATGTAGCACAACAGTATTCTAACAATCTTAACAATATTCAACAATCTACCTAGCAATTCAAACAATATTTTTAACTATTCCCACAATATTCCTGGCAATTCCAACAATATTTCTAACAATTGCAACAAAATCCAACTATATTCCTAACAATTCGAACAATATTCTAGCAATTCCAATAATATTTAATAATACTTCTAACAATTCCAACAATATTCAACAATATTGCTAGCAATTCCAACAATATCCCTAACAATTACAACAATATTACAAGTCTAACAATATTCAACACTATTCGTATCAATTCCCAGCAATATTCAACACTATTCGTAACAATCGCAACAATATTAAGCAATCTTGCGTAACAATTCTAACAATATTCTAACAATTGCAACAAAATTCAACAATTCCAAATTTTTCAACAATATTCCTAACAATTCCAACAATATTCAACATTCTTCCTATCAATTCTAACAATATTCCTAACTGTTCCAACAATATACCTAACAATTCCAACAACATTCAGCAATATTCCTCACAATTCCAACAATATTCAACAATATTCCTAACAATTTCAACGATATTCCTAATAATTCCAACAATATTCCTAACAATTCCAAAAATATTCAGTAATATTTCTAACAATATTCGACAATATTGCTAACAATTCCAACAATATTCCTAACAATTTCCGGCAATATTGCTAACAATTCCGACAATATTGCTAACAATTCCAACAATATTGAACAATATAACATGTCCAACATTATTCAACACTATTCTAACAATTTAAATAATATTCCTAACATAAGAAAACATACTTATTATAGGAAACAAAAAAAAAAAATTCTGTGTTTAAAAATACTTTACATCCTTTTAAAATTTCTTATATAATATTATAAGATTAACCTTGATGAAGTAATTTGAAAGCTCGAAAATAAAAATGGAAATAAGACTTTAAAAAATTAGTTGGAATGTTATTTTCCATTTTTTTTTTTTTTTTTTTTTTTTTTCATTTTTCTTACCTAAAGTGCTTTTGAAAGACTAATTAAAATAATAATCATAGCCTTATTTCTCTAACTAAAATACATTCAGAGCTTAATTTAATATAAAACTATGTGACATTTCTTACAAACAGCCTTACAATCGTATCATGAAAAGAATGAAATAAAAAAACTGTTCACCTGTCCTTCACATTTCTTTTTATTGCATGAATGCCTTTAAAGGAATCTGTCTGGGAATATAATGAGCAAATTTTAAGTTTGCATTCTATATGCAAGCGTTTTGGTAAGCTTAAAAGATAATCTTTCAATTTAGCAATCATATGATGTAATCGAGTTAGACTTTTGTAACTTTAATGAAATCTATAAAACATATTCTTTCTTTACTTTTTTTCAGCAAGTTCATGGCTGGCCTCTAATTTCACATGACATTTCCGTACAATGATTCATACGCGTATTAAAAGTCAACAACAATGGATGACCTTCAGATACGGGTGAAAGTCATTGACCCAGTAATGAATGTGCCACATGTCATTCAAAGACTTGAAAAGTCGAGATATTACAAGTCAAGGATAAACCATGCATCAGTCATGAGCTTTTTAGCTTTTCAATTTCACAGCCTTTTCTATGTTTCTTTTATCTTCTTTTGTATGATTACCTTCTTTTACATGTTTATGCCACAAATGAACTAAAACATTTCTCTCAAAATAATTGCAAAACAAAACAATAATTATCTTGAATTTTAGTAGAATTTGAGGAGCATTCATTTTGTTATACTTATTAAACAAAGAATATTTAATATTTGATGTTTCAGATTTGTTGAGAGGTATAAAACTAAAAGACCACTCTTAATTTTATATAAAATATTCTAGCTAAGCCTAAAATTAACAATAAGAAATTAATAATATGGGTATATATATGTTAAAAGAATACATAAAATTAATACTTCTACAAAATAATAATGCCTTCATAAAGGCTCTTTGCCATCAATATTTTAAAACATACCCCAAAAGGGGGCGTCAAGAGATTTCTTAATATCTTCCTCTATTTCTCCAAAGAAAAAAGAAAATTAGAGATTTATTATTGCTCCTGTCCTTCATAAACACTCACAAACAATTTAAAAATATTAGGGTATGTTTCTTAAACATTAGGAATATGTAACAAAAGGGGCATCTGGGCTTTTTTAATTTCTTTGTCTATTTCTCCAAAGTTATAGAAATTCTACAGATTTATCTTGCCCTTCCTTCCCTTCATAAACACGTTTGGTTCTGTTGTCCGGTTACCATTATCAGTTCTTTCAGTTTCAATGTTTAACTTGCTGTCCTCCAGTCAAAGAAATAGAAAAAAAAAATTATATGCTGAATATTATTCTTGAAAATATTTCATTTAACTTTTCTTTCTTTTCACAGAATTATACTTGCTATTTTAGTACTTGACATTTTCCAAGTTCAAAGTAAAAAAGAAATCATTTTTAAAATTATTTACGCAATTTATTTGAATATTTTTTTAATGTTAAAGAATTTATCAATTATATAAAAGGTGAAATTATAACTTAAAGAGAATGAACCCACTAAATTGATACAATTATGGAAAATATACAGTTTAAAAACATAAGCTAAAATTACTTTACATTTTTAGTGCTGCCATCTTTTTGTATTTCTGGTCACAAAGAGAAAAGTAGAATTAATGCATTTTGAAAATTTCAAAAACCATTTAAAAGATATCTAACATTTTAAAAAAATAAATAATTGTACTGTAAATTGTTTTAATTTAATACAATTTCACTAACAATTTGTTTTATAAAACATTTTGCGATTGTTTTAATTAGGTTTAAATAGCGAAAATGATTTATGCAATATTAATTTCTTGGAAAATAATAAATATTTTATTCTAATTTGGAATGTTAATAATCAGTCTGCAGAAAATAATATAGTTATAGTAAAACAGAAATTATAAAATTTAAATTATCAACTAAATTAAGCTCTGAAGAAATATAAATGGCATAACCCCCAAATATAGAAATACATAAACAATAGTAAAAAGTATGATAAAATGATAATCATTCATTTTTTTTTTTTTAATGTTACAAAAGCACTCACCCGAGACTTTCAAATAATTAAAAAATCACATTCTTTAATTATCTTTATTTAATAATATATTTTTATTTACATGAACAGGCTAAATGATTGCATCGGTTGGAAAAAAATTAAGCTATTAAATAAAAAATTAAAAAAATATTTTTTTTAATTTATAAAAACGTGATAAATAGTTAATAAACACTTAACTATTTAAAAATGCTGAATTGAAATACACTGAATTTTCATAAATATAATTATTTCTATTATAGGATAATTATTGTGTAGAAAAAATTATTTATGAAGAAAAAAAAATGTTTTTATTTGAATTTAATTTCATCTGTTTCAATAATTGATAACTATAAGGATATTGTTTCAGAAGCAGAGTGTTTCATTTTCTTGACCACTTTCAACACTTTTATTTTTTTTTTTTTCTTTTAATTCTTTCAAGTGCTTTTTTTCTAGCTTTGTTTGTTTTATCATTTCATTTTAGTTTTTTAAATTTTATTATACGTGCTTTTTATAAAATCATTTTTTTTTTTTATTTAATTTTTTGTTAAAGACTGTTTTAAATTTGTTATAAACTTTCACGTGCTTTCTATAAATTTGTTCCATACATTTGTTTACAAAACGTGTTTTTTTTATATCGTTTTAGAATTTAATTTTTGATAACTTTTTATATCGTGTTTTTTATAAAATCAGCCGATTCAAAAGTTTTTTTTTTTTTTTTATATTTTAATTTTTAATTTATTTTTACATATATCGACACAGCCGATTCAATTTTTTATTTATAAAAAATTCACTAAAAAAATTATTTTTAATTTTTTATATATATATATATATTCTAAAAGAAATACTAAAAATATCTGAGTGCAGAATGTAACGGTGAGACCTATTTTATATAAATATCATTCTGAAAATACTGTATTTTAAATATTTCTCAAATGTTTTCGTTATTGTTAATACTTAAAACATTATATAGTTATCCATTTCAGGAATGCTGTTTAAAATAATTTTATTAATATTCCTCCACTAAAAATGCAAATTCGTTATCAGAAGCTTATTTAACATCCGTCTGAAGGAGTTCTGTAATGTAGTCTTACTAGATTATGCATTTCTTTCCCATTTATTGTCTTAGAGTTTCTCAAATAAGAAACATATCAACATCCCCTTGGGAATGCTTCACTCTTGATCTACTCTAAATCGGTGTAATCCTTGCAAATATCATTTTCTCCCACCCTTATTAGCCAAAACCCATATCCAATCACAACCTGATTTTGGATCCTCGGGGAGTTGATTGATGTCCTCCAAGAATAGGCCAACTCTTTTCTTTCTTTCGTGCCGACAAAAGACGCCGACTTCTTAAGGGATTACCTGCAGGAAGTGCCATTAATTTGATCTTGGCCATTAAATCTTATATAGCGTGCCATTAATTTGAAAGAGGCAGCCAGTACTATGCTTCTTTGTGCGTGTCAACCTTTATGGTGATCTCTGGATATATTATACATTGTTTCAATTGAAATGCCATAAAAATAGCAATTGCTTAGGTACATTGAATTATATTAGTATATTGCTTGTTTAAAATGTTTATTCAATTCCTTCTATTAGCTCACACTCTCCCTATATATATCTTGTTCAAATTTTCAATCGTTGATAAAATACATTTCATCCATCCACTCCAGTTCAAATACATTTTTTGAACTTGCAGTGGATGACACTGGATGTTAATACAGTCTTTTCAAATATTAATTTAATTTAGTTAATTAATTTTAGTTTTTTTTTTTAGATTTAAGTTGCATGTATCTACCAATAGATGGCGCCAGATAAACTTAAAAAAAATGAATGAAAATTATTTATAAAGGACTTTCTGCAATAGAGTGAAAAAGTAGAAATTGACTTATAATTTTTTTTTTTTATATTACTTGTTTATGAAATACTTTATTTTTACGAAGGAAAAGTTAATAGATCTAGACACATTATAGATTTATTAAAAAAATTAATTTTAATTATTATAAAAAGGGATTTAATAATTAATTGGATAATATTTTCAACCCTCGTAATACTTTTTAATTTGTATAGATTGTGATTTATAATTTAAATAAAGAAATATATTATTGTAATAGTTTGTGACTTTATTAATTTAAATAAAGAAATAAAAGGTAACATGGGCTTTTTTTTTTTTTTTTTTTAAATAAGATTTTAAAAAAATCATTTTCAATAAATTAAATGTTTATTTATTTATTAAATTTTATTGATTTTGGAGTGAAATATCTGAGTTAATTAAAGTTATTTAATTTTTTTTTTTCTTCATTGACGCCACAGCCTCATGGTGGGCCAATGCCGTCTGTCTACTGGTAGATTTCGAGGGGAAGACGTTTTCTTTTCACATGGTAGAGTTGTTAGCGCTACGTCCAACGCTCTACAGTCATTATAGACCAGGACATACGGTTTAAAGAGGATTCCGAAACACATAAGCATCCATGGTACCGTCGGAACACGAACTCGAAAACCTATGACATTTAAGCGTCAGAGCGCCCTTAAAATGGAGGTAAATCATTCATTTGTAAGAAGATATATCAGCCGGTAAACTAGCAATATTAATATAAAAATTTTTAAAATCATAAATCGTTTTAAGATACACAATTTATTTATTGGTATTGTCGAAATTTTTGATAAATTTTAATTTAAAAGTATTTTTAATCTTAATCTTGTAAAAAAATTTTATTATATATTTCAATATATTTTCAATATATTTTTTTAATATATATATTTTCAGTTAAATTAATTTTGATATTAAATAACAAATATTATAAGGTACTAATATTTTAAAAGTGAATGACTTAACTTACTTGAGCTTAGTAAGTTAAAAAAAATTGTTTTTATTTGATAATTATATCTTTTTCAACATTTTTGCTATCAAATATATGTATTTCGAAATTTTCAATTTTTTTTTCTATTGTTAGTTTGTCTTTATTTTATAATTAAATTTTTATTAATAATTTTATGGAGTGTAATTTATTCACAATAACTTTTTCTTCTTTTCAAATAAATTATGCGTAAAGGAATGATATATTGCAATATATATATATATATATATTCACAATATATTTTTCTTTTCTTTAAATAAATATATATATATATAAATAATATGATATATTATATAATATATATATTATTTATATGTTATAAATAACATGACATATATATGCTATTTTCTTTGAAATAATTTGAATTAGAGAATTTTGAAAAAAAAAAAAATTATAATAATATCAAAAGGAAGATAGAATTAATTGTCCCTGAATTAAATGAATTAAAGGGAAACCTTTATTAAATAATATTCAAACAATTAAACCTACTCTTCTTGAAATTAATTGTAAATTTAGTGGCGCCATCTATTGATTATATGTAAAAGTTATTTTCCATTCAACAAAGGATATGATTATATGAAACAAAGGAGTATTATTTAAAATGTTAAATGAGAACTTAATGAAGGTTTTGTTAAAAGAGAAATCTAAATGTCCAGGACATGAGAATGCAGGAAGTAAAAGTTTAATTAATCTCGAGGAAACATGTCTACGCCACACTCGACAGTGGAACGCAAAAGTGAAAAAAGTAAGATTTTAAGAATAATTTAAAAGAATTAAGATTTAAAAATAGAAGAGATTTTAAAAATATTTTCGATTTCAGCATAAATTTGTTTTAAAATATGAGATACAGCATTATTTATTTAAATATCAAAAATAATTTCATAATGTGGTTTTATTTAATAAATGTATTAAAATATTTATAATTCATCTAAAGAAAATATCACATCTCTAAGAAGATTAAATTTTCAAACTAGATATTAGATATTAACAAAACTAGTTTATAATTACAAATGTTTTCAAAAATATTTATTATTTTTTTAAAAAGCGTCAAAAAATTATAATAAGATTAATTCTAGAAATATGTACTAAATACTTTTTATTAAAGATTAAGATAAGATAGTAAATCTTAGATCTTAGAATTTTGGATGATATCTTTACCTAAAGATTAAGATGAAATATAAAATTCTAAAAGTAGAAACAAATTATTTTTATTCAAATAATGTGTATTATTTTTATAATGTTTCCTAAAATAAATAATTGCGTAAAACTAAAACTAGTTATTCCATTTAATTTTTTTAAAATACTTAAAAAAATTTAAATATTGCAAAAAAAAAAAAAAAAAAAATGTTTCATTTAATTACGAAACTTATATTAAATGCACTTTTATGAAATTAGAGTAAAATCATGTCAGATAAATAAGAGTATTTAGTATTTAGTCGGAATTTAAATTACGTTTTAATACAAGTAAAAGCTCTTTTATATATATAAAATTTCTAAAAGTGTTAAAAATTATTTTTATTAATTATTAATTATTATTTCAAATAATGGTTCCTATTTAACAATTATTTTAAGTATGCTTCATTTTAACATATATTAAATGCACCATTAATAAATTAGTATAAAATAATCATGTATTCATGGCAGATAATCAAGAGTAGCGAATATCTGGTTTTTGATCAAAAAATTTAACTGTCGTTTTAGTACTAGTCTCTCTTTTATATATATATATATAATACCTGCATATTCTATTTAAAGTATCTATTTATTGTATTTTTAGATTGGATTTGTGTTTTTATTAATATACACTCCTTTATAATAACATTAATTGAATATATAGTGAATTCAGTTAATGCTTCTGACAGGTAATCGTAAAATTAACACAAATATAAAACTTGTTTTTTATTATAGTCGCCAATTATAACTTGCCAATCTATTATTACTTGCCAATAATTACTCGCCAATCTATCATTACTCGCCAGTCTATTGTTACTCGCCAACCAAAACATATTAATAGTGAAACATTCCAAACATAATTGTAAAATATAATACATTTACTAGTTTTATTTGACCTTCAGATTTTATCGAAAAAAATTCGATATTTCTACTTATTTCGAAAAAAACAAGACAAACAATATATTGAAGTTTCAATAAAATAGCACTTAAGATGAAATCTCTATGTGGTATTTAAACAAAAATATATTTTATTTGAAACAAATAACCGATATCTCGCTAACCGTAAACGCTTTTGAACGATGAAAATTATGTGATTTATTTATTATCTTATTCTCTTCTATTTTATCCTTTAAAATGCACCCATGGTCACTTTATATATTGAACTCAAGCCATGCATTAACTATTGGCTGACACTTATTTCACATCTGACCAATCACGAAAGGTCTCTCGGGTTCATGAGAATTAAGCCAATCGTCCATGAGTTTCGTCTAGTGACTTATTTCTTTCGAAACATTCACGGAATTGTGATAATTTCTCCTTGCTTCTAAAAAGGAAGTCACAGGAGCATGAAAAGTTAAAAGAATTTAAATAATGTTCTTTTTGGTATCTTTTGTGACCGGATTCAAGCCTGGTTTCGATTGGTTGGAAGATTTTGTTTCCTGTCACACTTCCTTAATGGTTTTGTGGACGCAGTCTCCCAGCTTTTGTAAAGCGTGATAAATAATTGACAATCTATATTTTACTGAGGTTTTGGTTTCTTTTTAAAACTTTTTGGTGGAACAGCAGAGCATTCAGTCCACGGTAAAAGAACATCCTTCTTAAATTTATCAGACCGACGTTTCCACGAGAATTCGGACAAGGAACTCGGTTTTTATTTTGTTGCATAAAATAAATAAATAAAATAATATAAATAAATAACATATTAAAATATGAATAATAAATAATAAATAATAAAAATTCAAATAATTTAAATAAATGAAATATTAAAATAAAAATAATAAATAATTAAAATAAAGTAATTAAAGTATTAAAATAAAATAATTAAAATATAAAAAAAAAAATAATAAATAATTAAAAATAAAGTAATTAAAGTATTAAATAATATAAATAAATAAAATATTATAATATTTTTTAAATAATTAATTAAATAATTAAAATATTGAATAATATAAAATAGATAATAATAATTAAATTAATTTAAATAAATAAAATATTAAATGAAAAACATGAATAAGTAAAATATTTAATAAAAATAACATAAATAATAAATAATAATAATTAAAATAATATAAATAAATAAATTATAAAAATAAATAATAAATAATAAAATTAAAATAAATAAATAAATAAAATATAAAAAATACATAATAAATAATAATAATTTAAATAATATAAAAAATAAAAAATATAAAAATGAATAATAAAAATAATAATTAAAATAATATAAATAAATAAAATATAAAAAATACATAATAAATAATAATAATTTAAATAATATAAATAAATAAAAAAAAAAATAAATAATAAATAATAATAATTAAATTAGTAAAATAAATAAAATATATAAAATAAATAATAAATAATAATAATTTAAATAGAATAAATAAATAAAATAATATTAAAATATTAAAATATAAAAAGTAAAATATTAAAATATAAAAAAAATAATTGAAGTATTTTAAAAACAATTAAAATAAAGTAATTAAAATATTATATAATATAAAATAAATAATAAATAATATTTTAAATAAATGATTAAAATATTTTTAAAATAAATTCAAAACTTTCATTTTTATTAATTTAGTTTTGCTCTTTGACAAAGACATCGAATGCATATATGATTTTCTGACTCTTAAAGATTCGGATTTATTAGAAATGCAATAAAATGAAAGATAACAAATAAATATATTGTTTTCTTGCCATTATTTTTCAGACCTTTAAATTTATTATTCTTTAAATATAGATTTATTCTCCAATTTATTTTTGTTTTAAATCCTTGTTAACTTTAAGTGTTTATAAATTCAACAAACAATCCTTAGCATAAACTATCTAAAATAAACAAAATGAAATATAAAAAATGATTTCAATATAAAAATAATATAATGATTTCTGCGATTTCAATATAATGATTTTCAATAAAATATAATAAATGATGTTCTGACCCTTGAGGATTTGAATTTATTAGAAATGTAATAAAATGAATGATATAAAAAAATAAATATATTGTTTTCTTGCCTTTAATTTCCATACCTTTAAATTTATTATTCTTTAAATATATTTACATTTCGATACATTTTTTAATCTTTATTAAATTAAACAATAATAAATTCAATAAACAATCTAAAATAAACAAAATAAATTATATGTTGAAGTATCGAAAAGTGTAAACTTAGCCCACATAATTCAATCTAGATGAAAATCAATTTAAATAGCCTAATAAACAATTTAACCTAATAAATAACACAAAAAATTAATGCTATATATAATGCAAAAACATAATTGTAAATATTTCTAATTCTAAAACGTTGCATGACTTAAGATACATTTTCTAACACATAGAAACTATTAGATTATTATAATTTAGGAAATCAGATATCTTTGATATTTAAAAACATTATAAAAATAATTCTCTACGAACATTGTCTATCGTAAATATATCCTTTAAAAGTAGATAATTGTTAATTTAAAAAATTTGATTTGAAAAATTATGTTTTTTAATAATAATTGTAAAAATTCTGATTACTTTAAATATGAAAACATAATTTGTTTTCATAATTTAAGTAATTATTTTTTTTTTGCAAATATTTTTCAAAATCATAATTTTTTCCATGAAATTAATTAATTTTTTATAATGAAAACATGTTTAATTTTTTTTTTCACAATTTAAGTAATTAGAATTTTCGCAATTAAAAATCCAAAATCCAAATTTTTTATATCAAAATTTTTTAATTAAAATGTATATATATATATATATATTCAAAAAGATATAACAAACAACAGGTCTAATTGAGTATTTAATTCAAGCGACAAATTTTATTTATTTAATTTTTTTCTGAAGTTTTTTTTTTTTATTTAATTTTTTTTTTCTGGAACTTTCTTTATTTAATTTTTTTCTGAAATTTTCTTTATTTTTGTTCTTGATAAAAATATTTCTAAATTATTTGAGAAACCAGACAAATTTCAAGAATTCCGTTTTTCACAATTCTTGGTAATCATTCACGCGAGACGTCGCAACAATTATTTTAAATCAACCAGTTGACGACAGAGAAAGTTTTATTTTCTTTGCTCTACTAATTTGCTACCTAGTTTCAGTACCAGTTCTCAATTATTTAGAGCACAATCCATTACAATTGTTTTCTTGTATTATAATCTGCAAAACTCCGCGGAACAATTGTCTGGGAACAATTACTTTTATTCCGATTTTCATGGAATTTAAGTCGACTGCTGACATTTAGATCATCAATTTGATTAATTTGTTGTAAATTGATCTTTCTTTTTTTTGGTTTCGATAATTGATTTTATTGAATTATATATTGATTTTATTGGAAATATTTTTATTTTTGTCACACATTTTTGGTACATTGATACAAAAATAATAAAAGCATTATAGAAAAATTACACACAAACGATAAAATACTAATTCAATTAATTAATTATTAATTGTTTCTTTAATTTTAATTTTTAATTGTTTTATTTTTATTTCGATAAAACGATAAAATAAAAAAGCATTGTACTACAAACGATAAACACTACGATAAAATACTAGTTCAATTATTTAATTATTAATTGTTTCTTTAATTCTAATTTTTAATTATTTTGTTTTTATTTCGATAAAAAATAAAAAACACTGTACTACAAACGATTAAATACTAATTCAATTATTTAGTTATTAATTGTTTCTTTAATTCTAATTTTTAATTATTTTGTTTTTATTTCGATAAAAAAAAAAATACTGTACTACAAACGATAAAATACTAATTCAATTATTTAGTTATTAATTGTTTCTTTAATTCTAATTTTTTAATTATTTTGTTTTTATTTCGATAAAATAAAAAAGCACTGTACTACAAACGATAAAATACTAATTCAATTATTTAATTATTGTTTTTTTAATTCTAATTTTTAATTATTTTGTTTTTATTTCGATAAAATAAAAAAACGCTGTACTACAAACGATAAAATACTAATTCAATTATTTGATTATTAATTGTTTCTTTAATTCTAATTTTTAATTATTTTGCTTTTATTTCGATAAAATAAAAAAAACACTGTACTACAAACGATAAAATACTAATTCAATTATTTAATTATTAATTGATTCTTTCATTCTAATTTTAATTATTTTGTTTTTATTTTGGCAATTTGTAAATTATAACTTATTATTTTTCTGTTTTAATTTCTTATGATATTTAATAGAATGAAATGTACTGACAAACAGCCTAGAAATCGAATACAAATAATAATATTCTAACTACATTTATAGTAACTTTTTGTATAATTTCTGAAAAGAATGATTTTGAGTTAAAAGAAAATACTTTAAAACAACAATTAATAATGGAAAAACATTTAAAAAATAAAATAATAAATAGTAATAAAAATACTTAAGAAATAATAGATTTTGGAACAAAAAGTAATTAAGTAATATAATTTTTTAATTATTAAAAAAATAAAATAAGAGAAATTTTTTTAAATCTACCAACTTAAAAAAAAAAATCAAGCAAATCACTTTATTAAAAATATTTTTTAATTTAAATTAATTTATAATTTTATTTAATTATTATTTTATTTATTTATTATTATTATTTATTTATTTATTTTTATTTATTTATTATTATTATTCTTTCTTTATTTATTTTTATTTATTTATTATTTATTTTGTATTATATAAAATGTAAATATCAAACAGAAAGAAATTTATTGGAACTCTGCGTAAATTTATTTACTAATACATTTGCAAACTAATATTCCTTGGTGAATTTTCTGGCATCCTTTTTGCTATTGGATAACCTGTATCATATTTAAAAGGACCTTCAGTTCGTGAACATTGTTGACGTGAAACACGAAAGCGAAATATTGAATTTCTGTTTTTGTAATCCTCAATGACGTCACGTGACAAACGTACCATTGTTGAATAGAAACAGACATTTTGTCACCATGTTAAGCAGATTTGTTTCCTAAATAGGATTTGTAACTATGAATTGAGTATTGTTCGACATGCAACGTCGGGCAATGTAAATTCATTTTTATGCGCATTTACAAGGCAAATTAATATGTTTCACAAAACTTACTTTTAATAAATTTCAAATATTCCAGTATATAAATAAATAAAAAATACTTAAAAGAAGTTTTGAATACTAAAATATTTCAATATTCTATTTTAAGTTAGTGCCAAAGTGAAAATTCATTTATTTGCAGGTTGTTTCAAATATTTGCACAAAAAAACATTTGGAATGAATTTAGATATAAAATAATTAGTTTTTAAGAATTTCAAATAGCACTCATATATAATTTTTTTCGATTATCCTACTTGGTAGACAGCAACATTTAGACCAAGTCCAAGGCCCCGTGTGGTCTCATGGGCCTGGGAAAGAGGGTGCAGCTTCTGTTGTGATGCAGCATCTGTAGGTTAAAGTCTAACTTGGTTCTGTGTAGCTGAAGAAGGAGGGTAATGCCTTCCGGGAGGACTTTTAGGAGGAACTACCCCGCATTTACGTACCGTATGAGAGAAATCCCGGAAAACTCTCCTCTAGTAGTCCGACTAATGATAGACCTGAATGGCGGAGTGGCTAGCGTTGTGGCTCTCAGTACTAATCAGACTTCTTCTCACCCACATCATTCCCAAACTGTAAAAGGGGCAACTCAATTCTAGGCACAGTGATGTGGTGTGGTGTGGTGTGGTGTAGTAGTAGTAGTAGTAGTCCGACTATTGAGGAAGGTTGGAAAGGAGGGCAATTTCTGTTGTGAGGCAATAAAAAGTTAATAGAAGGCTCCGTGTCGCAGAAGAAAGGGTTTAATGCCTTTCTTTCTTCAATTTCTGTTTAATGGAGAACTCTTGAGTGGAATTACTTCTCATTTGCTTATCATATGAGAAAAAATTTGAAAACTCCACCAGATACTAAAGTGGGAAGATGCTGAATATCGCAAACGTCATCGTGTACCCTCATTTTTTGAAACAGTGTCTACAACAAAGCCGCCAGCGGATTGAACCTCCTCCCTAACGTTCATCAGAGGAGCTCGTTGCTACTGAGCGCCGAGTCGGGCATATATAACTATGAAATATTTAAACGCTGTGTCGTCAATTAGATTATTTAAGTATTTTTATAGATCTTATTTTGAATTACCAAAATAAATATTAAGCTTACCTTTTATCCAATGAATACCGACAAAAAGTAAAAAGAAAATGATGTGAAATCTGTTAGTTATAGTCAAGTAGTTATAATTATCGAGTAGCAGTAGTAATTTTTAATTTGAGTATTTAAAAAATAATTATAAAACTATACAATATAAATGAAAAATAAATTTAAAATTTTTTTTTTTTTAATTTCTATTAAGATTCTTAAACGTTGTTACAGCTATATTTTTTTCCCGATTGAAAAGTTTGTATTTACTTGTAAAAATATGCAATAAAATCACAAATAACAAATTATGATTTTGCAAATTCTGCAAATGAATTCTTCAAAAAAAAAAAATGCCCTTAATTAATATAGAAATTATTTTTTCATATTAAAAGAAGATTCAACGTTTTGCCCTAAATGTTATGCATCTTGGCGCCAGTTTTAAAATAACTGTTATAAAATTGAATTTTAAAACTGGCGCTAAGACACATAACAAGTGTGACTTGAGTTTTTAGGAAAAATAAATGATACAAATCATTTCTTTTAAAATCCAGAGAAAATAACATTAAACATTTTTCTCTAATCGTGATATCTAAATCGTTTTTTGACAAATCGTCTGCTCACATTAACCAATTTTGTATCTTTTTTTCAATTCCTTCTGTTAGCACACACTCTCCCTATATATAGCTTGTTCAAATTTTCAATCGTTCATAAAATGCTTTTTATTCATACACTCAAGTTCAAATACATTTTTTTGAACTTGTAGTGGATGACACTTGATGCTAATACAGTTTTCAAATATTAATTCATTCATTAAATTTAATAAATTAATATGAGTTTTTTTGTAGATTTATGTTGCATATATCTAATAATAGATGGCGCCAGATGTAAAGGAAAAGTTCAACTTTATTTGTAAAGGACTTTTCTGCAATATAGTGAAAAAAAAAAAAGTAGGAATTGACTTTAATTTTTTTTTTTTTTTTTTGTATATTATTTGTTTTTGCTAAACACACGATTTTATCATAAAATTTATAAATATTTTTATTATATAATTAATGAAAGAAAACCATTTTACTTTAAGGATTTATACCATCAAAAATAAAAGTTTTAAAAAATATAAAATCTTTTATTTATTTATTTATTTTTTATTATTTTTTGTTAAAGCATATTTTCACAACTTAAGGAATCTCTGAAAAGATTAAATTGTACGAAACTCAAATATAATTGTAACATCACTTTTCGAATATAATAGAAAAACAAAGGTTATTGTAATGGTAAGAAAACTATAATTTCTCCCATGTCAGGTACAGCTGAGACATAATTTTCATCAACTACATTGTAGATGAAAAATATGTTTTGGATATTCTGAAGAACGAGGTTGAACACGTGGAAGAAGGAAGAACACGTTCGAAATTAACGAAGAGACAAGGACGGAAAAAACATTTCGGTGCGTTTAGATTGTCGAAATGAAACCTAATATTCTCTTTGTAATTGCGAGAATCAAAAATATGGAAAAATTGCATTTAAAATCTCTCAGAAAATCGAATCTTGCAAAAAATTAATTAGGAAGTTAAAAAAATATAGAATAATAAAGGTGGATAATTTTTTTCAAAAAAGTTGTTTTTAAAGAGTTCAAGAAATGCGTATTTGGAAAACCATCAAAAAATTAATTTTAAAATCCTGTTGTATGCATAATTATAATTTAATTCAATTAAAATTAAAGTTAAAAGAAATTATTTAACCCTACGTATAAGTATCGATACAAATTTCCAAATAGATACCTAACCACTCAGAAATATTTGTCGTTAATCTCTAACTAGTATAAAAAATAATAATGATAATAATAAATAATGATAAACTGTATCACTATTATTCAAGAATTCATTCCTGATAACCTTTTAAATCTGTTAATGTTCATAACTTCAAAATAAATATTATTTTCAATGTAATAAAAACAATACTAACTAAACTAACTAACTTATATTTATCTTTTAATATTTTTATTTTATCTTTTAGCCATAATTTTAATTGAGTTAAATTATAATACATGTAATAATATTTCAAAATTAATTTTTGATGATTTTCTAAACAAGCAATTCTTGAATTCTCTGAAAAATCAACATGCTTACAGATTAATGACAAAAATTTCTGAGTGATTAGGTATCATATTTGGAAATTTGTATCGATGCTTATAAGTAGGGTTACATAATTTATTTTAACTTTAATTTTAATTGAATTAATTATCAGAACTATGTATTTCAAAATTAATTTTGAATGATATTTCAAATAAACATTTCTTGAACTCTCTGAAAAATCAACTTCCTTAGAGATTAATGACAAACATTTCTGAGTAATTAGGTATCCTATTTGAAAATTTGTACTGATACATAGGCTTGAATAATTTCTTTTAACCTTAATTTTAATTGAATTACATTATAATTATGTATGCAATAGAATTTAAAAATTAATTTTTGACGATTTTCCAACTAAGCATTTCATGAATTCTCTGAAAAAAATCAACTTGCTTAGAGATTAATGGCAAATATTTATGAGTAATTAGGTATCTATTTGAAAATTTGATACATAGGTACTGATACATAGGCTTGAATAATTTCTTTTAACCTTAATTTTAATTGAATTACATTATAATTATGTATGCAATAGAATTTAAAAATTAATTTTTTGACGATTTTCCAACTAAGCATTTCATGAATTCTCTGAAAAATCAACTTGCTTAGAGCTTGCAAATATTTATAGTGATTAGGTATCATATTTTAAATTTGTACTGATACATAGGCTTGAATAATTTCTTTTAGCCTTAATTTTAATTGAATTAAATTAGAACTATGTGTAATAATATTTCAAAATTTATTTTTTAATGATTTTCTAAATAAGCATTTCTTGAATTCTCTGAAAAATCAACTTCTTTGAGATTAATGACAAAAATATTTCTGAGTGATTAGGTATCATATTTGCAAATTTGTACTGATACATAGGCTTGAATAATTTCTTTTAACCTTAATTTTAATTGAATTACATTATAATTATGTATGCAGTAGAATTTAAAAATTAATTTTTTTGACGATTTTCAACTAAGCATTTCATGAATTCTCTGAAAAATCAACTTGATTAGAGACAAATATTTCTGAGTGATTATGTATCATATTTGCAAATTTGTATCGGCCCTTATATGTAGAATTATTAACCTTAATTTTAATTGAATTAAATTATAATTATGCATACAATAAGATTTCAAAATTAACTGTTGGATGATTTTCCAAATTAGCATTTTATGAATTATCTGAAAAAAATCTACTTGATTAGAGATAAATGACAAAAAATTCTAAATGATTAGGTATCATATTTGCAAATTTGTATTAAAATCTATGCATTAGATGCATGCAATAGGATTTCAAAATTAATTTTTTAATGATTTAAAAAATGCTCATTTTTATGATTATTCTTATTTATAAATCATTAAAATGCCTCTTTTGAATTCTCTGAAAAATCAACATGCTTAGAGATTAACGACAAAAATTTTTGAGTGATTAGGTATATATATTTAAATTTGTATCGATACTTATACTAATTAATTAACTCTATACTAACTAAACTCATTTTGATAATTCTTGCGACCCTATAAGTGTGATAAACATTCACGTTCTACCCCATTGCATTAGTCAGAGAAGAAATCTCGGTTCGACAGCCGCAGTCTTCCCCAAACTAAAAATGAACTCTTCCGGTGGTGTCTGGTTGCTTCTGGTTTAAAAATAAATCTCTTTCTTTTTGCCTCTCCCCTGCATCTCTCTTGTTCCCAGCACGAAAGAGAAAGCGATTTTATTGCCATCCCTCTGACGTCCCCAGTTTTCGTTTTCGGGTCGACTCGACGGTGCGTAAGCGAAATTCTTTGGCTGTGGTTCTGTTATCGGAATTGGGATGTCGCTGGTTCGTGATCGAGTCGAAAAAGATTCGTTCCGGAAAGTTTAGTGTTAAAAAGTCGTTGTAAAAACTATAAAAAAAAAAAAAGTTGTTAATATTTTGGGCTAGAAATAAAGACCAACGTTTATTTATTTCATTGATAATTGTTGTTGGACTAAAAAGTCATAGATAAAAGTCAAAGATAAAAAGTCGTTGTAAAAACTATCAAAAAAAAAAAAAAAAAAAGTTGTTAATTATTTTGGGCTACCGTTGGAATCCGATTCGTATTATTCGAATTGGAATGTCGCTGAATACAAAGTTTGGAACGTTTTGGAAAGTTTTAAATTACGATTTAAAGACATTAATTTACGCATTCATTTTCCTCAAATAAATATTCAAATCAGTAGATTAAAAAAGACTTTTACTAAATCGAAAAACTTTGGCTATGTAAAATTTTATTACTCGTATTACGATTTCGAATTTAAAGATTATCGTTTATTTATTTCGGAAAAACATGTTGTTGAATTGTGAGACTAAATAAATGTTTGACTCCGGAATAAGATGGATAAAAAACATTTATTCATTTCTGATGATTGTTGTTGGACTTAAAAAGTCATAGAAAAAAATGATAAAAAGTCGTTTATTATTATTATTTTGGGTTACGAGTTTAGTATCTGAATTGGAACGTTTTGGGCAATTAATCAAAAAATTTGACTTTACTAAAGGAATAAAATTTTGTACAGATAAAAAAAGAGTCGTTGTAAATTGGATGGATAAACTAAGAAAAAAAAAAAAGTTGTTAATTATTTTGGGCTACTGAATTGGAATGGCAATTAATCAAAAAATTCAGGAATGTTTGTACAGATAAAAAAATTTCGCTCCGAATTGGAATTTCGCTGAATAGAATAGTTTGGAACGCAGTGGAAAGTTTTGTATTACGATTTAAAGACTGGCATTAATTTCATTCGGATAATTGTTACTAGAATTAAAATGAATAATTGTAAAAATTAAAATAGTAATAATAATAATATTTGGGGGTTAATTGTTTTTAACTATAATTCTATTATCTGCGTTGTGATGTCGCTGTTTTGAGTCGAAATGATTGACTCCGGAAAATTTAGTGTTACGTTTTATAGTTAAAACTCTTATTCGTTTATCTCGGATAATTGTTCAAATAAGTAGATTAAAATGTCTTTTCTAAATCGAAAAGTTTGGGTGTGAAAATTTTGTACTACAATTTAAAGGCTCACATTAATTTCATTCGGATAATTGTTGCTAGAAATAAAATGAATAATATGTAAAAATTAAAATAGTAATAATAATAATATTTGGGGGTTAATTGTTTTTAACTATAGTTCTATTATCCTGAATTGTCGCTGTTTTGAGTCGAAATGATTGACTCCGAAAATTTAGTGTTACGTTTTATAGTCTTATTCGTTTATCTCGGATAATTGTTCAAATAAGTAGATTAAAATGTCTTTTCTAAATCGAAAAGTTTGGGTCTGGAAAAACAATTTAAAGGCTCACATTAATTTATTTAATTGTTACTAGAATTAAAATGAATAATTGTAAAAATTAAAATAGTAATAATAATAATATTTGGTTAATTGTTTTTAACTATAAAATGGATAGATATTGAAAATTTAGTCGTTTTATAGTTAAAACTCTTATTCGTTTATCTCGGATAATTGTTCAAATTAAAAAATGTCTTTTCTAAATCGAAAAAGAAAATTTTGTTCACATTAATTTCATTCGGATAATTGTTACTAGAATTAAAATGAATAATTGTAAAAATTAAAATAGTAATAATAATAATATTTGGTTAATTGTTTTTAACTATAATTCTATTATCTGCGAAAGTTTTGAGTCGAAATGATTCCTGGAAAATTTAGTGTTACGTTTTATAGTTAAAAGTGTTTATCTCGGATAATTGTTCAAAAAGATTAAAAACTAAATCGAAAATGGAAAATTTTTTACAATTTAAAGGCTCACAAATAGATAATTGTTACTAGAATTAAAATGAATAATTGTAAAAAATTAAATAGTAATAATAATAATATTTGGGGGTTAATTGTTTTTAACTATAATTCTATTATCTGCGTTGTGATGTCGCTGTTTTGAGTCGAAATGATTGACTCCGAAAATTTAGTGTTACGTTTTATAGTTAAAACTCTTATTCGTTTATCTCGGATAATTGTTCAAATAAGTAGATTAAAAAGTCTTTTACTAAATCGAAAAGTTTGGCTGTGGGAAGTTTTGTATTGCGAGTTAGAATAAAGACTAACATTTATTTATTTCGGATAATTGTTGTTGGCCTAAAATAGATAGATATAAAAAGTCGTTGTAGAAACTCAAAAAGAAAAAAAAAGTTGTTAATTATTTTGGGCTACAGTTGTACTATACGAATTGGAATGTCGCTGAATCGAAAATTTGGCACTAGAAAGTTTAGTGTTACGATTTAAAGATTCACATTCATTTATCTCTTTACTGTCGTTCAAATGAGTAGATTAAAAAGACTTTTACTAAATCAAAAAGTTTGGCTCTGGAAAGTTTTGTATTACGATTTCGAATAAAGATTACCGTTTATTTATTTCGAATAATCTTTGTTGGTACTAAAATGGATAGATAAAAAAGTCGTTGTCGGAACTGAAAAATATATATATGGGTGTTAATTATTTTGGGCTACAGTTGTATTATCTGAACTGGAATGTCGCTGAATCGAAAAATTTGGCTCTGAAAAGTTTTGTATTACGATTTAGAATAAAGACTATCGTTTATTTATTTCGAATAATTGTTATTGGACTAAAAAAGTCATAGATAAAATTCAAAGTTAAAAAGTCGTTGTAAAAACTAAAAAACAGTTGTTAATTATTTTGGGCTACCGTTGTAATCCATCTCGTATTATCTGAAATGGAATGTCGCTGACCAGAAAAGTTTGGAACTCTCTGCAAAGTTTTGTATTACTATTTAAAGACTCACATTAATTTCATTCGGATAATTGTTGAAAAAATATGTTAAATTATTTTTTATTACAATAAAAAATTATAACAAAATTTATTCTATGTATATATATATAAATTTTAACATAATTAATTTTCATAATGTTCCCAACAATAATATATGTTGAGATTAATTGTTTTTACCTACAGTTCTATTATCGGAATTGTGATGTCGCTGTTGAGAGTGGAATCAAATGTTTGATTCTTGAATGTTTAGTTTTACGATTTAGAGTTAGAACTCATCTTCATTTATCTCTAATCGTTTATCATTTAATAAAATCTCTCTTATCAAATGAGTATAATAAAAAAATTTTATTAATAATAAAAAAAATTTTACTTAATAATTAATAATTAAAATTTTATAAACCAACATAGAGGGGGAAATAGCCGTTAAACCTCCTCATCTTAATTCATAAATATGCTTGAAATTCTAATAGGCTGCTTTAATGTTAGTAAAAAATAGAAGATAAAGTTTCTAAAAATTCAAACCAAAAAGTGGTACTCAAAAAAATTACAAATAAATATATCTATTGATATAAAAGTAAAATACAAAATAAAAAGAAGTTAAAAAAGTTAAAGTTTTAAATTCGGTACAATTAGGGACCAGTTGTCGATGCCATAATACTATTGAAAACGTAAACAATATATGAATACAGTGCAGTGAAAGGATTATGCTGAACGGTGGGAGCCAATATCGAAAAGTTTGACTCTGGTAAAAAAGACTTATACTATACTAAAAAAAGTTATTTTTGGCTGTCGTTTAATTATTCGAATTAGAATGTCGCTATTGATGATCGTGTCGAAAATTAGGTACCGGAAGGTTTAGTGTTGCGATTTAGAGTAGATTCATCTCACACAAGTAATTGTTGTTATCTTCAGACAACTGCTTTTTGATTAATAATTATAAGGACTATACGACATTTCATTTCAGGTTAATATTGCTTCTTTTTTTCTTTCTAACATAATAACTTTTCTTTTCTGATTGCGAAAATTTAGCAGATAACACTGTTACAAAAACGTACTACTGCTATCGGATTTAGAACGTCCAATTTCAAAATTTGACGCATAAGTGTTTAGTGTTACAATTTAGAATACATTGATTCTACTTTATTAACTATTTTTGCATTGAAATAAAGAAATTAAATTATCTTACTTTTGATCCTGAAAAAATTGGCCTATAAGTTTTTGATTCAAAGCGCATTTAAAATAATTATAGTAACAATAATATTTATCTCACGTTTAAAATAATTTCCTTATAAGTTTCCCAGTTTCGTGACATAAATAATGAGATTAATGATTCTAACATTTTTATCATTTTGAAAGTTATTTTGAAAAAAATTTATTTTCTTCACAAATCATCTGTGTATTATAAGTTTGAATTTCATGAAATATTTTAATAAAAGAATTACAAAACACTAATTGCATTTAATATAATTAATAATTAAATGATAAAATAAATTCCTCTCTCCTTGGAACGAAATGCTACAACTCCCTCGTGGGAAAAATGCTGCATATAGAAAAATTATTACATGCAAAATTGCATATAATAATATTGAACAAATCTCGTTGAAAATTAAACGATATGTAACTAATTATAACCATAATTACATAAAATATCCATGTTTTATCGAGTTATTAAAGTAGTTTGATTTTCCAGTTTTTTTTTTCTAGTAAATTGTTTTATATTAAGAAACATTTTGAAATACGAGTTTTTATAAAACAGATTTTGAAAAGTTAAAATCCTATTTGTACGCATGTACATTAAAGTTTTTGAACTTTAATATTTTTTTCCAAATTTTTTTCAAAAATGCAAGTATGCCATTACAAATGAGCATGTAATAATTCTATTCTATGGTGTAGCATTTTTCCCACGAGGGGAGTTGTAGCATTTCGTTCCAAGGAGAGAGGAATTTATTTTATCAAGTACATAATAACAACCTATCACTCATATTTGACGGCAAATGAGCAGTGTTGTGTTTATATTACATGCAATTAGTGTTTTGTAATAAGAACAGCCTGTCGCTCAAATCTGACAGCATATATTCAGTGTCATGGATAATGTGACCTCATGAAATTAGCGATTGTCTGTGCAACCTTAACAGATCGAAATAATTACTGATGGAATGCGAAATATACCATGAGTAGGTGCATCGTGATGGGTAATAGACCATGGGCTGAGAAAGTGTCTACTCCATTGAGAAATGAGGGAAGCTGTTTCTCTTGATGCATTTTCTTAAAGAGATATTTTTGGATTAGAAGAAGAGAGTTTTTGAAGAGTCAAAAAGAAATGTTTTCTTTTTCTTTTCTAAAAGTGATTTATTGGCTGGAATTTCAGCCTGCTTACAAAGTGAGCTCCGTGTGGTTTCAGATCATATCGCGTGCTAATTAACTTCTGCAGCAGACCTGATGAAATAGAACTCTAGACTTGAAATCTCCGCCCTTAGAATGATTTGCACTTGAGAATCAATTTTAATTCTTTAATTTTTCATTTAAATGTAAATAATTAATTGTAAAAATTAGAGTTCTGTATGTACGCATATATATATATATATATACATATATATATATATATATATATATATATATATATAATGCATGTAAATAAAAATTAAAGTATTCCCATGAACCTGAAAGTGGCCCTCTTCTTGAAGCCGTTATAGGTCTAGTATAGGCCGACACGTTACAATGTCGAAGAGATTGTTCAGAAGAAATATACCATTGGTCAACATTAGTGCTAATAAAATATCTGATGTCAGTAATATAATATCGACAACATATTTTAATCTTTTGAAATTACATAACAATTAATGCTTTAAAATTTTCTAATTTTTTAACGTCCTTTTGAATTAATTTTCTTAAATTTCTCTATTATTATATTGTAAAATTTTTAGCTGTTTGAAGCTTTAGTTTTCAGTAGCATTATATGGTGTAAATATATATTAAATATTTTGTCCATTCTTTCTTTTTTTTTTTTTTTTTGTTCTAATGCAGTTGGCAAACACTTAGACTGTTGTCTTGATACCTTAAGGCAAGCTCTGCACCGACGTTACTCACTTAGCACTACACTGGAGGTGCGTGTAGCTTGAAAGATAAGCTACGGACGCGGAATAACAATACCCTGTAACGCTCTACGATCATGTTAGACCGGGACCTACGGTTTCCGAACCACTACAAACATCCCTGGCACCGCCGGGAATCGAACCCGAAACCAGTGGTACCGAGCACCAGAGAGATAGCCACTCGGCCATTCAGACCCCATTTTGTCCATTATGAAATTATGCAAAAGTATTTAATGAAATTGTGGAAACAAAACAATATTGCTCAATCAAATGCCTAATAATAATCAAAAACTAATAATTTTTCCTCACTTTTTTTTATTATTTTACCAAACAAAAAAAAGGCTCTGATCAAATATATGCACTAAAGATTAACCAACCATAAAGCAGCTAAGTTACATTTTAACATAATTTGAAACAAAAGATGCATTCTCATGTAAAATAATGCTTTGTTTGTAAGCCAACGCACAATCCTTTCTATGCATCATCATCATCAAAAAAAAAAAAAAATCAAAAGCCGCATATCGTTTGCACCATTATACTAACACAAACAATCCCCTCTGTACTGCGAGATATTGTTTTGACTACGCAGTTTTAGTGACAAAGAGTAAACAATCGTTTTAATAATCACCTGTTCGTGACAAAACAAAACAAAAAAAATGGCCACAATTCTTAAACAAGGATAAGAATTTCCTGAAATCCTATTTTCCACGCTTTCGAATTTTTGTCAAAGAGAAGACCTCAACATTTTCCCTCTCGTGCAATATGGAATGCCACCGGTGCGTATAATCAGTTGATGGCTGGCCGCCAAATCTTTTTGATGCAAAGTACGTCATGTTCCACATCAGTGCGAGACTGACATTGGCTGAGTATTTTGCGTATTTGTTCCGAAAAAGTGAAAAAGGTAAAAAAAGAAAAAAACACGTTAAATTTCTTCCAAAAATACAAACTGTCTTTTATTCGAAAAAGTGAGTATTTAAAGATAAACGTTCCATGAATAATATATTGTTACGAAATTCTAAAACAATCTATATATATATATATATATATATATATATACATATATATATTGTTTTAGAATTTCGTTTAGAAAGTTAGTTTTTTTTGTTTTTAGAATTTTTGAATATATATATATATATATATTCAAAAAAATTAAAAATTTAAATTAATTGCTGGAATACATAAAAGTATAAAACACTGCTAAAGAAAAAAATTTAAATATTTTCAAAAAAAAACTTTTAACTTGAAAAAATAAAATTTCGAACAAGAACTTCTAATTATAATTTGATTGTTTTTCAATGTTATTGTTTTTAATTGTTGTTACATATTATTTTTAATTGCTATTACGCATTATTTTAATTATTATTACGTATTGTTTTTAATGTTGCTAATGATTGTTTTTAATTAATTATAATGCAAATAATAATTAATATTCGATTTTTTAAAAGCATTAAAACGAAATCATTTTATCGAAAACATTACAATTAACTGCAAATAATTATAATTAATTATAACGTTTTTCGATAAAAAGATTTTTTTTTATTCTTTTTAGTAAAGAATTCTTCAGAATTAAAAAAACAAATAAATAAACTAAACCAGTAGTTATCAATTATTATGCTAGATAAGCTAGAATAAGTAATTTTATCTTTCAAAAGACTATTTAATTTTCATCTAAAAATCGAATTTCTGCGAAATAATATTTCAGAATAAAAAAAGAAAGTATTTTTTTTTTAATAAAAATGAATTTTCAATATTTTTTTCTGTAAAATCCTTTTGAAGGAAAATCATTCGATAAAAGTGAATCAAATGAATTTTTCAGGACGCAATAATAAAAGTTAAAAAAAAAAAAGTAACATCTTCCAAAGGATAAAATTGCTTTTACGTTAAAAAATACGCATGCTTGTAAAAGAATATTCCACAATATATAGAAATTTTTCGATTAATCGAATTGTGTATTTTTGATGTGTAATATTTAAAAATGAAAAGAAAAAAATATTAAGTAAAATAAATTGGAAGTTTGAAGTAAATTACAAAAAGAGCAAAAATTTCATTCCACGAATAATATTCTGTAAATTATATTTTTTTCAAAGAAATGAATTTTTAATAATTTTGTAATGGAATTTTTGAAATAAAAAATATTCATTGAAAATTCATATCAACAATAAAGTTATTTGTTATGCTATGCTTTCAATTTTAGTTAACTACCAATTATTTCATTTTAAATCTACTAAAGAAAAGCAAATTAATTATAATTTATTCAAAATAAGTTTATGTATATTTATGATTTTACATAACATCCATAAAACTTCTGTAATATAAATCATGATTTATTTTAAAAATTGCAATAACAAATCGTGGTAAATTGAGCCAATTATGTTTTAAAACCAAAGACAGCCTTAAATAAAACATTTTGATTACTGTCAACATAACTTTTTAATAGCAATTAACAAAAAAATTATTTATGGATGAAGATGTTATGTCATCTTGAATAGGAATCGGGCTTTGCCCTAAATGTTATTTGCTTTTCTTGGTGTTGTCCTTATATGGAAGATGTACTTCCCTAGAATAGCAACAAGGTAAGCAATTACCAACAGGGTTTACAATTACCTTACTTACATATACTCAACAGAAGGATTTTCTGGCTTATGTATTTATTATGTCTATTACCAACCTAGACACGAGAGTTCCAACAACTTTATATTTGACATTATTTCCTGGGTTTTTGATAACACTTTTTGATTACCGCCAACATAATTGTTTAATCTGAATTAATAAAAAATTACTTATGGATGAAAATGGTATGTTATTTTGAGTTAGAAACAGACTCATGTCATTGCATTTCCTCAACTGAGCATTTCCTTCCTGGTGTTGTCCTTATCTGAAAGGAGTACTTCCCTAGAACAGCAACAAGGTAAGTAATTACCGTAAGCAAGCAATTACCAATAATTACCTTACTTACATATATTCAACAGAACGATTTTTTTTGCTTATGCTTTTATTATGCCTATTATCGACCTAGAGTTCTAACAACTTTATATTTAGCATCATTTCCCGGGTTTTTGATAACATTTTTTATTACTACCAACTTAATAGTTTAATTTGAATTAATAAAAAATTAATAATGGATAAAAATGGTATATCATCCTGAGTTGGAAATCAGACTCATGTTATTATATTGTCTCAAATGAGATTGCTTTTGTTGGTGTTATCCTTATCTGGAAGGAGTACTTCCATAGAACAGCAGCAAGGTAAGCAATTACCAACAGTGTAGGCAATTACCTTACTTACATATCCTTAACAAAAATTATGTCTATTGCCGGCCAAGACACTACAGTTCCAACAACTCTTTGTTTGATATCATTTCCTAGATTTTGTATTAACCTAAACTAGTTTAGAATTCCGATGAAATAAACCCATGCAGCTCAAGTCCCAACAGTAAATAACGATTATGAAATACAGATTTACAGTTTAATTTGTGTTTCTACTAATTTAAAAGTTCCATTTTAGATTTCTTATCCACTTTGATATGCATGTATAAAAATAAAAGAGAAACTGGTGGATAATCAAATTTTTACATGCTAAATGTATTCAAATGTATATTTGGAAAAAAAATTTGCAGTTAATTTTAAACGTAGAATACATTTTTGAACATGTTGTCCAAAAAAAAAAAAAAAAAAAAAACATTTCAAAAACAACAAAAAAATTATTTCACATTTTGCATGCATGTATAAAAATAAAAGAGAAACTGATGGATAATAAAATGTTTACATGTTAAATGTAGTCAAGTGTATATTTGGAAAATATTTTGCAATTAATTTTAAACATAGAATACGTTTTTTGAACATGTTGTCCAACAAAAAAACATTTCAAACACAACAAAACTATTTCACATTTTGCATGTTTACATTAGACCTATTTTTGCATTTTTTTTTTTCTCTTTTGGAAGAAAAAAGGATTTGTAAGATTGTCGAAAACAAGTATTTATAAGATTATAAGAAGTTATTGTATGATGAAGTTTTTTTGTTTTTGTAAGATTTGAAATTTTGATTTTTTGTAAGATTATTGAAAACTGAATTGTACATGACAATTAAAAAGTGCAAAAGGACATATAATTTTATAAATTGTCCTTTTCATTGTCTCATTTTCAATTGAAAGGTCACCTTCAAACGAAACATACATTTTCCTTAATAGTAAACGAAATCTGTAGATTTTATAAAAAAAAAAGGTATTGCTAAAATTTCTGTCTAATGTAGTAATTTCTTCCACTGAATCGTGTACTTTCCAAAAAAGAAGACTATTTTTACGTCCTTGTCCGATTCGAATTTCCAGTATTGTTCTTAGATTTTGGCAACATTTCAAAACCTTCAAGGCTTTTAACTTTTAAAGATGTTCAATGAAATGATCGCTTTTGATACACAATAAAATGCATGCTCTATACACGTGTTGGCGAGATTTTTTCCCCCCATTTTTCACTTTCATTATTTCCTGTATGGAGGTGCTTTGACTGACGTAAACGAACGTTTTCCTTCCTTCAAATATTCCATTAAGCAACTTCGTTGGTTCTAAATCACGATTCTTCTAATAGCTTTATACTTTCCATATCCTTCCTGATTTAAAAGAACGGATTTATTTTTAACCCACGTTATAAAAGAAGTGAGCAGTTTGTTTTCTATCACATTGAATAAAATTTCAATTTAGTGTTGAATACAACTTTTTACAAAAATTTTAAGAAACAATGATCAAACTTAAATGTGATTAACTTGATTCTGTGGTTTCGTTACTTTTCGTATAAAGTATGTTTATACAAAAATGAAATAAAAATTATTTTTCATAGAGCGTGAGAATAAATTAAAATAAAAACATTTGGTGGGGTTGATTTGACAAACTTTAAGTTTGAGCACACGACCAAATTGCAAAATAGAGGCCGTAAGGATTTGGTGACATTTTTTGTGGCGCCAACTAAGTGATAAGTTGCTAAATGTGGTAATCCGAGTTTCTTGAACTGTTTGCAATTCATTGCACTTACAATCACTTCCAGTATCTAGCCGATTCCGAGATGGCGTTTTTGGTCGAAATGGCATATTTATATATTGTAATGTGCAGGTTGGGCAGCCAGATTGTACTGTGTGTGGTACTGTAGGTTGAGGCACAGGTTGGAGTCACAGCTGTATTGACATACGCACAAACACCATACATATACAAGACATACAATATTTAACACATTTAAAGACAGATAATTATAGATTCGTGGAAGGATTCCCCTTCTAAGCCGAAAATACGAAACTTGATACGCGCAGGGTGTGCGAAATGTATTTCTTTCCGGTTGAGAGTCTGTAGACCAACAAATATACAGGGCTTCATTAAATATATTTCCTCTCGATGAGAGAATGTAAACTAAACGTTTCTCAATAAAAAGCGCGCTGTATTACCTCGCAGACGAGAGTCTCGAGACCCACTGATCATTTCTCTTTAGTGTGTAGGAGGAAGTACGGTCACAGTATCAATTTTAAGTTCAATTTATGGGGAAAGTGGAATTCGGTTGCATAACTTTTTATGGGTCTTCAATGAAATGCAATAGTTTTAATATTTAATACTGATATTAGTACTGGTTTACTGATATTTAATACATAACTGATATCTAAATTTCTGATATTGGTTTTACTGATATTTAATACTTTTAAATTATTCTTATTATCGAGGTACGTAATTTTAAAATATTTTAGAAAAAGTTTAAGCAATGTCTTCTTTTTCAAGAACTGAAGAAAAGATTTTAATCAAAGTTTGAAAATTATGTAATTTTATTGTATTTTTCAAGGTTATTAAACAAACAATAATTTATCCAATTTTCCATTCCTTTCTATATCATGACATTTTTACTATAGAGAGCTTTTTAAGCTTTTATACAAACAAATCGGTTTTTTAATTATAAGTTTCTTATTTTCCCTATTCTTTGGCTATCAAATTAATGGATAACTATCTCAGGCTATTAATAACTTTTTATCTACTACAATAAATACCTGCAGTTTAGTATTAATATCTCTAGAGATCTAAAACAAAACACTAATGCAACATTGTATAATCACAGAATAGCATCTGAGGAAGTTGAAAGTATCATTCGTCAGCAATTAAGTGTATTTCGTATATGTTTGGATTGTAAACAGCACCTGCCATTTATTTTGCGACATTGTGTTACTTTATTATGCTTATGAAATAGTAAAATAATGAGACTATTTATCTAACTATAAAAATATTCTTTGTTAAGAAATTTTTGTAAACTTAACTAAGTTTATTAATAAATATTTTGGTTTATTTGATTAAATTTGGATTTATAGGTATTTATTTAAACACATGAAATTCTTTGCATGAGTTCATTTAATTTTAAAAATATATACATAATTTTATAGTTTTAACGTATGATTATAATATTAAATTTATTAATAAGTATGATTTTACAATATCAAAAGATACAATATGTCTAAATATTTTGTAATTTTTTTTTCATAAATATTTTTCAAAAAAAAAAAAAAAAAAAAAAAAACTATATTGCAAAAATTTATATTCTTCTGTTTTAATTTATATTCAAAATTTAAACTCTGTATTGGAAATACAAATTTAAATAACCCCATCATTTTCATATTTATGGCATAAATATTAATAACATTTTAATATAAAATTTTAATGAATTTTTAATAATAAAATCTTCTTCAATGTTATATTGACTGAATTTAGTATCTCCAAATATATGTATAGTCAATCCTTTTTAAGCTTTGTATTATTTCAAAGCTGTCATAAGCATTGTATGCTTTCCTGTAAAATTCGCAATTTCTGCAGCAAAATTTAAGGTATTTATTTAGTAAATGAAATCTGAGTAAAATTAAAATTTACATAAATAAAAAAGATAACAATAAAATAACTTAATCAATATAATCATTCGTCATTGTTAATATATCTAATCAATATAATTATAGACTGTTGTTACGCTATGTTACTGTAAAATGGAGGAGAAATGTATAATTACTCATCCAAGTTAAATCTTAAATTGTTTAAAATATTTCTGTTAGACAAAGTATTCTAATGTTTTAAAAATAATAAAGTTTTAACATAAAAAAAGTATCACTATCTAATTTATGCAGAATAAACCATTTATTTGTTTTACTAATTCCACTTGTCATTTCCATAATATTCTTCTTCTATGGCGCCACAGCCTCAAGGTAGGCAAAGACTTTGCCTGTTATGCAGATTCCGAAACATGAGATGTTTTCTTTTTTTTTAAGGGGGTAGGGCTGCCAGCCTTACGCCCAACAGTCATATAAGATCGGGATCTACTGTTTAAAATAGATTCCGAACCACTAAGAGCATCCATCCATCCGCCGGGACTCAAGCTTGAAACCTGTGGTACCGAGTGTCAGAACGCTTGTCATTCGGTCATCAGGCTATTTCCATAATATTACCAAACTAAATTGTATGATATTCTAAATATATCGTTATTCTCTGAGATTTAAATCTAAAGGAAAGTATCTCTAGAAAATGTAAACTATAAAATAATTGATGCAAAACTTTTATGTAGAAAATAAAAAAAAAAATTTACATTTCTCCATTGTTCATAAGGAAAAAAAGAATATTCGAAAAACAAATACTCCTATTTTCTTATTTATTTCAAGCTATCATATATTAATAGTTTCCGTTGTTCAAGTGCGGCCTGATAGACAATTGACTAGCGCTCTGGCTTTTAGTATTACAAACTTCAGGTTCGAATTCTGGCTGTCGCATGGAAGTGCGGAGTCCAGTAAGTCCAGTCTAATTAACTCAAAGTGTGCAAAAAAATTGACCGTAGAACGACAAACCAAGCGCTTCTTCAATTAATTCATTTGATTTGGTAGGTTTTGTTTGAATAAAGATAAAAAATAAAGATTGCAAAGTTAGAGTTGAAAAAACCGTAAAAAATATGTATATATATTTTACATAATGTGTAATCGTTCATTTTATAACTTCACACAATTTGGGTAAAGCATTTGCAAGATATTTAGAAATATAAAACAAACGGAAATAAAAAAAAGAAACGAAAAACTCAATTTAATCAGGTATATTAAAAATAGCATAAATAAATTCAAAAGATAATGATAAATAAACGTATGAAATATGAAACGAACATATTTAAAAAAACACTTCTAGCACCTCTTTGGATCCAAATGAAGGATTTTCCAACCTACGGATTTATCGCACTCCTGCACATCTTAAAAAAAAGGAATTGAGGTCTGGTTTCACTATTGATCTATAAACCTCCCCCTCCCTCAAATTTCATTAATCCAGTTTATATATAATATAGTCTGTCAACAAGATCAAAGCCGGAAACTCTATATAATATACTTATACAACAATATTTAAATAACCTATATGAAACAACAAAATCGACTGATATCGCTTTTAGTTTTCGTTATAAATATTTAACACTTCTAGCAATTTCTCAGTTGTAATAACTTATTTATTATTTCAATTTAAGAAAAATAAAATATATATATACATGCGAAAAGAAAAAGTCGGGGCCAAAAGAGATCAAATATGATTGCACATTTTTCCGCTTGATACTTCTCAGAATGATTTCTTCTAGGATTATTCTCTAAGCAATGTTTGTGTATACACGTGCCTAGTCACGTGTCAGCCTGTATACGTGCAAGTGCACTAAACGTTCGAATCATGCAGCTTTATTTCTGTTTTTATGAGAATTGCCGCTTTTATTAAAGTGTTTGCCTGAATTCTTCCTTTTACTTTCACGTGAAATATTCGAAACACCTGTTCTTGAAGCGATATTTAAAGAGAGGGCACTTTAATCTCATATTATTTCATGGATATTAAAAACAGAAAGTTTTTTTTTATTCAATAAAATTGTATTTGTCATTTTTTCTTTCAAAAAGCAAATTTTATTTCAGTAATTATGTTAAATGTACATAGAATGATACATTGTTTTAAGTTAAACGAGTGATTTTTCAATAATTCATAAAACAATTTTCTTTTTCAATTTTTATTTTTTAAAACATCAACAAAAAATAAGGGTTTAAAAATATCTGATATGTAACAAAGTAAAATATTATGAATTAAGTAAATTATTATCATAATTAATTTATAATAAATAAATATTATAAATTATTTTATTAAATTTATTATTATCTTCTAAATATAAATTTTGTAATGCATTTTTCATTTAATCTTTGCAAATGCAATTTTCATGTGGCTTTATAATTTTTTTCAATTATTTTTCTATTCCACATATATTTTAATAAAATCTATGTGTTGCTCAATTTTTAGTTTTTTTTTTTTTTCCTTTCAGTAATCTTTTTTCTAATATAATAAATAAATATATCAGAACGCTATTTTAACTGATACAATTTTCAAAAATTATTTTCGTTATGTTTTTTACGTTTCATGTTAAAAAGAAATGGTTAAAAATGTGAAATATTTTATTTTAATATATTATATAGTTATTTTTTATTTTTCAATTTTATAACATATAAGTTATTCTTATACTTATTATAAAATTATAATACAGGGATAATAAATGAATAGTAAATATATAATTATTTTACTGAAATGATCCGATTTCATGTCTGCCTCAAGAAAGGAATGATTCCTTTAGTTAAATAATATCGTGATTTGTACATTCTTTTATTAAAAACACTGTTAATTGTATTGTTAATAGCATCTGTCTATTATACTCTTTATGCTTATAAAATAGTGATAATAGCTTAAATAATAGAGTAATGTTTACATCTTTTATTAAAAACAATGTAGCATTGACATAATAAGCTTTAATTGCTTTATTATTGTTGTTAACATCTGTCTACTATACTCTTTATGCTTATAAAATAGTGATAATAGTGTGAAGCTTGTAACTTTTATTAAAAGCACAGTAATATTGATATAATAAGCATTTATTCCATTTATTTTTATTGCATTAGCATTTATTAAATTTATTTTATAAATTTAGTAAACATTTTTGAGTGCATAATTAACCAAATCAAAATACTTTTATTCAATAATTCGAAGAACACTAAAAACCACAAACCAAAATCATAGATCTATCTCATTTTGTCTTTTAGCATCCTTCCCTCAAGCGCTTATCAGTTTAAAAATAATAAGAAAAAAATAGAAATACTTCTAATTCATATTTATTCAAAGTAAAAATACGCATTACGTAAATAGAAAATAGTTGGCATTGATAAATAATATTCAATAACATTGACACGTCATACTGACAAGGTTGTTGGTCGAAAACAGTTATGATTAACAGTGAATTAATCTCCCCTATTTAAACATGTTCGTAATCTTTCAGCTGCGTAGAAATGAAATTACATCATGAAGAATTGTTACTTTTCAATTGGATTATTTTTAATCCACTTGTCAATTTGAGAAATGAATGAATGTTAAATATTCATTGCTCATGAATGCATAAATATTTTCCAGGTTTTTTTTTTTTTTTTTTTTGTCTTTGTGTGTGTGTGTTAAATCCTTAGAATTGCTTTTATTTCTTATGAAATATTTTTCTAAATTAATTCCTTTAAAGTATCGCATTCATTTAAAAATGATATAAATATGCTATAAATAAACATAAATAATTGAAATAAATATGTACAAATAACATCTTTATACTAATAATTTCAACTTAAAAAGATGTGCTTCTTAAATTTGTAATGTGTATTATTAATTCATAATAAATTACGGATGATTTTGAGTGATTTTTTTAATTTATTGTTTGGAATTTTAGAAACTATTTTCATTTTACGAGATCTTTTGCAATAATAGTAGTTCTTTTTTTTTTTTAAATTTATTAGAGAGTTTTTGCATACCGTATTTTTGGACGTCCGTTAACTTTTTCTCCCTAGCGCGCATGCTCATAGGAAATTGCGCATGCATATCTCTAATAATGTTTCCTATGAGCATGCGCGCTAGGGAGAAAAGCTAACGGACGTCCAAAAATACGGTATGCAAAAACTCATTGTTTGAATTTTAGAAACTTTTTTTACTACGGAATCTTTACAGCTGTAGTAGTTCTTTTTTTTTTTTAAATTTATTGTTTGGAATTTTTGAAACTATTTTCACTTACGTGATCTTTACAGCTGTAATAGTTCTTTTTTAAATTTATTGTTTGGAATCTCGGAAACTATTTTCACTTACGGGATCTTTAAAAAGCAGTAGTAGTTCCTTTTTATTTATTATTATTTTTCTTAATTTGTTGTTTGGAATTTTAGAAACTATTTTCTCTTACAGGATCTTTAAAGCAGTAGTACTCTTTTTAAAAATTCATTGTATGGAATTCCAGGATTGCAATTGTAATATTTTTAATCTCGAGAAGATAGTATACTCATATTTCATACTAATTTTAATTAAAATACAAACACCAACTGACTTTAAAAAAATTGTACAAATAATTTTTTTAGGGTTTCACTTATAATATATATAATAAAAGAATACCTTCAACTGTAAACCAACTCTTTTTCAATATATATTTATAATTTTTTAAATTTTTTTTTATAAATTTTATACAGTGTTTGTTTATTTAAGAAAGATCTAATCGGTTTATTTATAAAATTTTTTTGATATCAAATATAAATATAAAAAATGAGTAAAAAGTTTCAAATTTTTAATGAATGAATTTTTTAACTAAATTAATTACCATTGTCATTTTTTTTCTATATTAAATTTTATTGTTAACATTATTTTTTACTAATGCTGGATATTTAAATAGCATATCAGTTAATACCTATATAAAAACTGTTACTGTATTTGCAACAGTATATTAATAAAATAAAAAAAAAAGTGTGCACTATAACAAATCTCCCGTCCATATAATTTTCCAGGTAAAACTTCAAACATAACAATTCAATATCTTATTTATCGTACACAATAAATTCAGATAAACTTCAACTGGGCTATTTATACATTTTATTATAGCGAAACATCTGTCCCTATCTGTACATTTTCAAGCAATTGTTGTAAATCCGCTACTGTTCTTATTATTATCATTCTTATTCTTCAGATAATTTACTGTTAATACTTATCTTTCTATTCTGTATCCGGATTTGAGTCCTCAAATTTTACTCTATTCTCTTATCCAGAGCTATAAAGGCTCTTATCAGTTACGAAACTAAAGATAAAAGCAAACTAAAAATTAGATTTAAAAATAATTTTAAAATAATAAATAATATAAATAGAATACGACAAAGATATACTTTATGATAAACATAAGCATAGAGTACAAAAAAAATAATATAAGCCAAGATTTTATGAACATCAACAACAAACACAGATGCTAATAAAATTAAAGAGTTCAGTCTATGAAGCTAAAAATTTTTTATCTGAGATGCAAAAAAAAAAAAATGGAGCAGAACCATTCAATTTACATTTCAAAGATATAAGTTTCTTGGAATGATTGTTGTGCGAGAAATTGTTTAGAGGTGATATTAATATTCCACATTTGTTAGAGGTCACATACCTGCATAGTAAAATGGTCTGCTGTTTCTCAGTAGGAATAGTAGGTTTCTCAGCAGGAATATTACCATCTCAGAGGAGATTTTTTTTTAATGCAGCTTGGGAAGGAACTATGATTACTTTTAAGTTACATTTAAAAAGTATAAGTTTATTGTGGTGATTGTTGTGCGAGAAATTGTATGGAGGAGATTTTAATATCCCATATTTGTTAAAGGTCGAATAGCTGCACAGTAAAATGGTTTCCTGTTTTTTCATCTCAGGAACATTATCATTTTAGAAACATTATCATCTCAGAGGAGATTTTTTAATATAGTTTGGGAAGGAGCAATGATCACAAAAATTTTCTTTATTATATTTTTTTTTAACTTAAAAGTTAAAAAAAAAAAAATATAATGGCTAGAAAATTTTTAGATATTTTAAAATTTGTCTTTTGTTTATCTCTGTTGACTGAATCAATTTTTTTTTTTTTTTTTTTTTTGGGAATTTATTATAAAACTGTGTAGTTTATCTTAATGCAATAATTGTAATCATTTTGAAAAACATTACTTTCTTTTACTAAAGTAATGCGTTTAATTTTGATACTATTTAAATTCTTTTAATTAAAGTCAAAGTATTATTCTAGTTGAGCTTTAAATTACAAAAATAAATCATTGAAGTTTAATAAAATGTGTGAAATCTTTGAAGTAAATCTAAAAAAGTTGTACTAATACAGCACTAATAAAAGTGTTTTACTAGTACAGCACAGTACTAAAAGTGCTAGTTGAGAAATCATTAAATCAAAGTAAAATATGACTAAATTTACAATACTAAGTTGATAAAATCAGTTTTTTAAGAAAAGAACAACTTTTAATAAATTTAAAAAATTTTAAACTCTTATTATTATTATTTTTTGAGACATAAAATTTTCTTTACTATACTTCATAGGAAGAATTCAAGATGGGTTTGAACAGTTTCCTTTATTTAAGCGAAGTCAAATGAATTCACAAATTTTTTAATTAAATATAAAATAAAGATATATATTTATTCTTGAAGTTCTTTCAATCTTTGATACTGAATAATTTTTATCTACTAATAAAAAATCTACCAATAAAAGATTCTTTGGCTGATGAATACTAATTTAAGTATACTGCCAGGTAACTAAATTTCTTATCCTACCTAAACAATTTGCTAGCTTAGATATTAACTCAAGGACAAAAGTTAATGACTTATTTTTTACATGAGTTATGACTTACTTAATTTTTCAAAATTATTAATTAACGATATTTGATTTGAAACTACAATCTAGCAATATACACAAAACTAAAATATAATTACCAGATTTAAGATTAAATTACCCATGTATATATTTAGTTATATGACAGATACTTACGTCTCTTTGTAAATTAAATATAAACAATTAACTGGAATATAAACTAAATTCTTATTCATATCAAGCAATATTATAAGTTATGTAGCTTAAATTATTTGTTTCCACATTAATGGCAATTTATAGCTAAAAATGATGGTTTTATTCAGATGAAAACTAACTGCAGTTCAACATAAAGTTTCTGAATATCAAAAATTTTAATTTAGTATTTAATAAATATTTACACTTGCATTATTTGCTTTTACAGAGCCAAAAACCTTCGCAATGACCTTTAGATACATATTTTTTTCATGGTCATGGCTCATTCAAATTCATTAATACTCATAACAGGTATATTAGAAAGTACCTGTATGAAAATCAAACTGACCTACTATCCCATTAACACCCCTTGCTCCCATTTTTCCAACAGAACAATCTATGGCACGAGGAAAGAGGCCACAAAAAGTTCCACCACCCCATTATTGTGGAATAGAGAAAAGCAACCCCAAGAACAACTGAAGAAGCTCCAGCTCCATTTTTAGACGGTCTATATCGGTTTGCTTGCTGTACTGGCTGCTTTGGTATGCAGTCGTGAGGGAGGCCATACCATTGGCTGCTGGCACATTTCCCCTAAAAGTATGGGACTTCCGACTCATAGTATATTATTGGCAAAGGGGGAAGGGTGACGTCACGTGTCAGGTGGGGCAGGGAGGCTACTTGAGGGGGCGCCTAAAACGAGATTGTGCTTGAGCCGGGGTTCTTCCTATCATCCCAGTCATCCATCGGATCGGCATCTTCTCTTTCGGCTAAGCTTCCTCATCAACTAGTAACTCGCCATGGTGAGTACCATGCTTCCTTTTCTGCTGTTTGGATTTACTGTTCAGTCTTTCTACTCTAGACTTTCTCTGTTTATTTTGTCTGGGTTTTTATTTATTGTACGCTCTGCAGGATTTAATATTTGCCTTTTGGATTGTTTACGCCAACTTGTTAGAACGTAAAAAGAAACAACTCGAGATTGATGAATTTTTGAGAAAAGGAATTGTAGGGTGAGAGGGAAACATCCCTTTCAGAGTTGCTAGAATGATAGTTTTAACTAGAAGGATTGTTAATGAACTTTTAATTTTAAAGTTGCTAGCCATTTCCCTTTTGTTTTTGAATAATGCAAACTTTATTTTATTATTTATTTAAACTAAAATTTATTTAAAAAATATTTTTGTCTTTTTAATTTTAAAAGATTATTCATAAAGGAATAACATTTGTTTAAAGAAGAATGTTTATCAATATACTTTAAATAAGCTTTCTTATAAGTGTAGAAATTTGTTGGAAATGTTTGTTGTTAGAGCTCAATACTTTAAAGATAAATGTAGTTTATTATTCTAAAATATTCATGGAAGGACTTATTCCGATAAAATAAAAGAGATCTTAAACTTGTAACAACTATTTTATTATTTTCCAAACCTAATTACAAGAAAACCTTCTTAACAAGCTAAGCTTGTAAACTTCTTAAATTACTATTATTGACTGGAACTAATTCTAGGCAAAGATTTAAATAAATTATCGAATAAAAAAAATTAAATTGTAAATTGTAAATCTTATTATAATGTATGAAAAACCACCTTCTTAAATTTATGAATTCATATAATGATAATAAAATAACCTTGGTTTCAATAACGATGTTAATTTTCGAGAAAGAATTTAGCATTGGATGGAAGAAGATTTCTAAAACTTGTATAACAAAAACTTTATTATTATTTAATTATTTAAAGTTTTTTAAGTTTTTAAATTAATCTCAGTAAACAATGTAAATAAGTAAATGAACTAACAACACTGAATTAAAAGAAACTCAAAATGAAGTTTAAATAATGTGTTTCAAAACTTTAATAAAGAACTATATAATTTTATTGCGATATTAAAGAAATTCCCTTAGAATACAAAAATTTAAGATCAGTTAGTAAACATTTATAACAGATAGCTTTCTTTTGCACATTTTCATGTAAACATGAAAAGTTTTCGAAATATTAATTAAATCTACAAGAACTTTATATTTAATTATTTGCTTTATTATTTTACATGAACATGACGAACCTTTTGAATATAATGGATTAAAAATGCAACTATTTCAAAACATTTAATCATTAAAGTTTCGTTATATTTATAGGAAATTTTAAATAGCAAAAACAGTCTTAGATATAAAAGAGTAGTTAAAAAACTTAAAAACAAAAAATAAAAAAATTTGTAATTTTTAAATAATTGTTCCAATTCTTTTATCTTGATTTGATTAGCCTTTTCTTCGCAAACGATTTTAGTCGTTTATTTATTGCAAACGTTATTTAAAAGTCACTGAAATGCACTACTCTTTAAAATTAACAGATAAAGCTCTTTTTTCTATTACTCATTTAACACTTTACTCTTTTTGAAAATACCTTTTTTTTTTAGAGTTAATAGTTTTTAAATCAAAAAAAAAAATCATCTAAATACATAATTACTTCAATACCTCTTTGATATGTATATCCTTTCTTCTTATTTATCATTATTTTCATTTAAAATTATTTTGAATATTCAAAAAGATTCGTTTAAGTCCAGTATTTCAAAATAGTACATCCAAATATTAATATAAAATTTCTATAAGTGTTTATTGAATAATTTTTTAAATAATCTGTGTATTAACTTAAATTAAATTAAATTTAATTTTGTATTTTATTATTAGGTTAATAAATAAATTAATTAGTTAGAGTTTAATAATAACATTTTCTCTAATTAAGAAATAAATATAGTAAACAAATTATTCCCTATAATATAAACATAAATTTAATTTATAAATTTAATCTAATAAAAATTTTAAGATAATGCTTTTGTAAACTATAAGTCTTTCAATTAATTTAAGTGAAAAGATGTGATAAAATTAAATGTACTATCAACTCTTTCATTGTAGCTCTTTCCATACCTAAATTCAAAATTTTAGTTGGCATACTATTGTAAAAACATAGAATTTTACGTTGTTTATCTGTGATGCAAGTTATTTAAAAGTAATTGAATGTTAATTTTCTTCAAAATCAATAGCATTCATTTCTTAATAAATTAGTTCTTTCTTGGTCCTTAAATATAGATCTCATTTAATACACGAGTCTATAATTTATAAAAATGAACTTATTTTTTATTTAATGCCTTTCTGATACTTTCTTTAAAATAATATTGAAAATGAAGAGTAGAATATTACATTACAAATTTATTTTGTATTATATAGAAAACATTCCATAACTTAAAAGCTAATAATATTTGAGTTTGAATAAGAAAAAAAATGCATAATCAATTTTAAAAAGTAATCAATTACCAATTACTTTACAACCAATATATAATTTCAGAAAAATAGGTATTCATACCCTTTTCTTTTGCTCTTTATTTTCTTAAATAATTATTTAAAAGTGTTATCATTTTTTGAAATTATTGTCTATTACCCAAATATTACCAGTATGGAAGTTTTGCTATCAAACCATCAGAATTTAGACAAATATTTCAAAAGATTTACTAAAAAATTAAAGATGGTTTACCTTTATAATAATAAAAAATAGAATAAAATTTTAGATCTAAAAACAAAGAGTTCAAATCTATTTGCAATCTCAGCTATCGTATTGTTTTCTGTTTTTCTCTTGAAAAAAAAAAAAAAATAGATAGTATTTATTCTTTATAATTTAGACATAACATGATTTAGAATCTAAAATAATTTGAAATTTTATAATTATCAAAAAATAACGCAAGTGTTATTAGCTTTTAAATTGTTTTTAAACAGAACAAAATAAAGCATACCAATAGATTATTAGTGCAATTAATTCAAATAATTACTTCTATTTAATTTAATAAGTATTTTTAAAATTGAATTTTATTTGAGAAAAAGGGAAACTGAAGCAAAAATGACGTTGAAATCAAATTCTAGACATATATTATTTGTAAAAATAAAGTTAGTCAAAATCAATAGTTAACAAATAAAATTCAATAAGAATAAATACTAAGACACAGATTTTCTTCAGCAACAGTATATGCACATAAAATCAGAGAAACATACACATAAAAAAATAAAATGAAATCATTTGTTATTATCCAATAAACTCTAGGAAGTATAAATTAGAAAATCTTTACTCAAAAAATTTGATAAAAGGAAATTTTTAACTAAATAAAAACTTTATAAGAATGACACGAATAAACGAAAAAAAAAAAAATAACTTTGAACTCTTTAAATAATTTCAGCTAAGATCAAATATTCTTTTGTAATAGTTGCTATCTCGTATCTACTTAAGGGTAGAGTGTTGTTTTGGTTGACATTCCGTTTATGGCCTATAGTGAAAAATCTGAGAAAATAATTTTTGAAATGTCATATATGTTTAGGGTTCCTTCATTATTACAAATAATGAACTAAATGTTTACTAAGAAATTTTCATGAGTAAAAGCAGCTGAAAAATAATTAACAAATAGTCATTTTTATGAAAAAAAAAGGAATGAAATAAGAAAATTAAATTTCAAAGACAGTTAAATTTAGTCTTTTAAAAAATAATGTTAAGAAGATATCATTTTAAAAATTTCATAGTTGTTTAATAGTCATAGTTGTTTCAAGTTGTTATAGTAGTTATAGTAGTTTCATAGTTGTCATAGTAGCATTAAAATAATTTTTCAAAATAAGTCAATTTTCTTGTTTCTCTTAATAATTTAAATTTCACGATATTAATATCACGAAAACAAAATTTTTAACGCAGTTAAAGTATTTTGATATGACAAAACATTTTTTCCAATGAATATTACAAAATATTATGTTTTACATCATCAAAAATTTTAACACAATTAAAGTTTTGATGACGTAAAAAATAGCATTTCGTTATATTCATTGAAAATTTTTTGTTACACTAGTAAACTACTGCTAAAAAAATATCATATTTTAAAAGAAATTTTCATATTCTTATAAAGATATCTCCCAAAGTACATATAGAAATATTTTTTTTAAAAATCCTAAAATGTGTATAGTCGTTTGTTACAGAGTTATATTATCCCTTGATGTCAAAAAATTTAAAAAAATAAAATAACTTAAAAAAAAAAAATTTAAAATCTAAAAAATAATGAAAATATAATATCAGAGAGACATACTAACCATTTAAAAATTATATATGATCTAATAAATCATATTGGCTTGAATTGCTATACGTTTCATGTTTGTCAGCGTCGAGATCAAAAAGTCAAAGTCTCGCTCAATTAAAAGGTAATTAATCTTGAAATATTAAGTAAAAGAAACAAAAATCGAGGTTCAGAGAGCTAGATGTAATCTATTTGCTCTGATGACAGTTGTCGGAGGAATGTTTTGATTAACAACCAGCAAAAAAAAAGCACGGAAACATCTCAGTTTCCAGGCGTCTAGCCTCATATTTTGAAAGCGATGACGGGATCTCTCCTGATTTCTAAAAATTAAACTTTTTCTCAGTTTCTTGATAAAAAAGTCTTTTTCCGCCGTAAAAGTTTTTTTAAAAAAAAAAAGTTTTAATCACACGGGGCGGAAATCTGATGCGTTCAAGTTCGCAGTTTCTGCTGGAAGTTTAAAATATCGCCCTTCATTAAATGAACTTCTGTTTCATTCAAAAGTCAACAGCCAGTCAGAGTTTTTATTTAAGTATATTAAGTACTTTTTAATATCTGACATTGACATTTAAAGGCCTTTCTGTTAAAGCTTATCTAAATCAGTAGCAGTTTATTAATATTTAGATAGCTAATAAATATAACTGCTTGAGAAATACTTATATCTCAACTGTGAGAGTATTTAATTTCACCAGTTTAAAAGAAAAAGGACAGATTTAGATAAGCACATTATAATTATTTTATTTTTAATATTGACTTTTAATTTACAACATTTTTATTATTAAAATTGTATATTCTAATATTTATTTCCTACTAAATAAATCCATAGAAATAAGTTCTAAATAAATAAATAAAACATTTTTTTTAAAGAGATGGAACCATATTATCCCTTTTTCCCCTTTTGTAAATATAAACTTTTTTCTTTCAATTGATTATTTAAAAAAATAACTGTAATTTTCAGATGATTTTTAAATATTTTCTTTAAAATTCTTTTAATGAAACAGTTTTTAGCAGTCTTTGTTTCAAAATTTTAAATGATTTTTAAAAATATTTAATAACTACAAATGTTATGTATTTATTTGTTAATGTGTAAGACAATTGTACTCACTCGTTGTTAAAGGGTATTCTTCATTACAACCATAAAAACAACCCTATGTTTATACAACAGTACCTATACAATGATTTTTGAAACACTAGGTTTTTATACAACAGTACCTTTACAATATGTGAAATACTGTTTAACCAACCATATATTACAACTTTAAAACTGAGTGTTTTGGTGTTTATAAAACGGGAATCCTTATTTTCTGGTATCAATTATCTCTTTGCTTGATGTTCTAGGGCTAACATGAAACCTTCAGCTAAAATACATCATCCTATTTTGATGATCGTCTTCGCACTGCTAAAGGCAATCAACTTTTGTTCATCAGTGGTGAGGCGAAACCGGGCACCCTCCTTGTATTTAATTTTAGCCTCGCCAAAAAATGGCCCTCCCCCAACATGGCGAGGGTGTCTTTCTTTTTGTGCTCTCGTTTCTCTCTCTTCAGCATTCTGTGGTGCGTTTATTTTAAGAAGAGGGATTGATGGGTCCTCTCTTTACCGACCTCTTCCTCTTCTTCCGTTACAGTCACCATATGAGGAATCGAGGGACTGGTTTTAATTTCAGAGATTATTTATTTTGGCATCAGCTTATTTGTTTCGAACCTTGAAGTACTCTTCAGAAGATGTGACAAAAATGTGCACAGGCTATAGCATTGGGAAATTTTTAAACCCTGATGAATAAAGGCAATTATACCTCAATTACTATTGGTATTGTTGACCTTATAAATCTCTTCAGATATTTTAATAAATTTTTATTTGAATTAAAAAAAGCAAAATAATAAAAGTTAATTACTTAAAATATTTTTTGAATTTAATAAAAAGCATAATTTTAATGATTACGGGGAAGGAATTTTTATAAAAATTATCAATGGAATTCAGCATTCAAAAATGGTTTGCGATCCGTTAAAATTTAAACAAAGTTTTAAACAATAAACTAAAACATTATTGCTCAATATTTAATTTGGCAAAAGAAATTAAAGTAAAATATTTTCAACTATAATTTCTTCGAATTCTATTTTGAGCAGAAACAAATCATATAAATAAAGATAATGGTAAATCATGGAACAGAAATTGTTAAATTATTAAAAACTATATTTTATTATTGTGAATTAACACGACTTTAAGTTTTTTTATATCTAAAAAGTTAAATTAATTTAATATTGCTATTAGAAATAGTAATTACAAATTCAATGTTACAAAAAAATATATTCACCCTAAAAAGCTTCACAAAGAAACTTAAAATATTCCAACAGTTAACACTATTTTTATCTATCAATTATCTTTCCATACACCAAACTCTACATAATAAAATCTTTTATTCTTTATTTCAATACCTAATCAAAAGTTTAAAAGGTCTTGTTATTATCTTACGAGTCCTTTATAACCTTTTTTTATCTTAACTCTTTCTTTTCAACATTATCATTAAAGTTTCTTCATTATTGATAGAATAATGAAGAGACCTTTATTAAACTTCTTCATTATTGTTAGAAAAATGAAAGTACTTTATTTAACTTCTTCATTATTGGTAGAATAATGAATAGAACTTTTTAATTATAGGTAGAGTAATGAAAACAACTTTATTAAGCTTTTCATCATTGGTAAAATAATGAAGAGAATAAAACTAAAGTGCAAAAAACTTCTTCGTTATCGTCAGAATAATGAAAAGAACTTTATTAAGCTTCTTATTATTATTGGTAGAATAATGACGATAACAAAATAAAAGTACAAAAAATCCCTACAAAAGTATCCTATATAAGACTTTTTATCATCTACTATGATCAGTATCTGTGCAAATACACACTTTCAACCTTGAATTAACTTCTAATGTTGGGTGGTGAGCACTTAAATTTCCGCCGTTTGCTCACGAAATGAATAACGCATACAAAGCTCCTGGCATCCACCGATGAACTCTTTCATTTCTCCGGTTTAATCAAATGTGTTCTGACGCGACGGGAGATCTTCTTCCAGAAATAGAACGGAAAGAACTGCGGTGCTTATTCAGGCGCTGTCGTATTTTTGTTCCTCAAAAAGAACATTTTGCTACTCTACAGGAAGTAGTATGTCTGTGACTCAACATAAATTCCCCCTTTGAGTTCCTGCCAAAAGGTTTTTGGCACTTAGCATCGCATCCAAGAATTATATTTGTGAAGATGGAACTCGTTATATTGAGAACGTGAATAAATTTTCGAGCACCTGGGTTGAATAACTGCTGAAGAAGCTGTTTAGTTTAATTCCTTTTATTTATTACAGCAGATTTACTATAGATGGGGTTTGGAGTTTGAACAATATAGATTGTCAACAATAAATATTAATAAATTTCAGATAAATCCCCTACAAATATGTTAATAATATGTACATGCTTTATAACAAATATCTATATTTTTTGAAATACATTATAATACTACAAAAAGCCCAACAGTATAATGAAATGCTTGATTTTATAAATGATTATAATTATTATTTATTCATAATAATAATTTTAATTTATTTTATAGGTAAATAATTAAAAAAAAGTATTCAAAATATATATATTCTACATTGAATTTACTAGTACAATTTGATTATAGGACAATTAAATTGTTTTAACATTATCGTATTATAACTTATTCACTTACCTTTATAATTGCGTTTAACTTAAATGATTATATTCAAGCAAAAATAATATGAAAGCAAAACAACTTTTAAGAAAAGTTGAACTCTGTTGGTATTCTAAGCTAAATTCTTCTTCTTCCTTTGCGCAACAACCTCATGGTAGGCCACTACCCCATGGTTGGCAGATCTAAATGAGCAAAGCCCATGGTAGTATCTAAAGATCTAAACTAAATTAACATAATACAAATTAAAAACAAAGACATATACTAAAATTATAAAAATTAAAAATTTTATCTCTGTTGTTCCAACTGAAATTTTATTAAATATACCTAAGGTTATTTATGCATTTAACTGTATAATTCTCTTTGAAACACAATTGGTGCTTAATAAATGAATTATAATTAATTAAACGAGAAGCTACATTCTTAGGGAATAAATCTTTCCCTTGCAGGGTGACGAAGACAAGAAAGAGAAGAAGAAGAAGACCAAGAAGAAGGCAGAGGAAGAAGCCGCCCCTGAGGCCGCCCCTGCCCCCGCCGCCCCCCTTCCAAGCCCGCCTCCCAAAAGAGGAGGGCGCAGAGGTCGGGCAGCAACGTCTTCGCTCAGTTCACGCCCCACCAGGTGCAAGAGTTCAAAGAAGTGAGTTCGATTCCATTCTCTCTCTTGCACAATTAAAACTACATTCATTATTCATATCTTTGTAGCATATCTATATCTAGCATACTATATTCATATCTATTAGCATACTGTATTCATTCTTGAAGAGTTACAACCATTTATGTACTTCATCAAAAATGATGACTGTAATTATACCACAGAAACGATGGGGAATTATAATTTTTTTTAAAGTTTCAAAATCATTTGGAGGATTTAAAGTAAACATAAAATTCATTATTATGTAAAATCCAGAAAAAAAAATGAAAAAATTTTACTTTTTAAATATTACTTTTTACGTTTATTGTTATTATACACAATTATATCTAACGAATATACTTAGAAGCGCTGGTTTCGAATACTTCAATTATTATTAACCAATGAAGAAATTAATTAAAATTAAAAATTAAATTGTTCCGGACGCTACAGCAAATAATTTTGAATCAAAAAGAGCCAATGCCTTCAACGGAGCGAGCTTTTTTTTAATATTTAATCCTAAAAACAAGTTAAATAAAAAAAAAACTATTATGCATTTCTCTTCATTGGTGCAACAATCTCATGGTGGATCCATGCCGTCTGCCTACTGGCAGATTTCGAAGCAGGAGATGCTTTCTTTTTAATGCGTAGGGTACCCAACGGGGCATATTACTCCGCGTCCGTGGATTCCGAACCACTACAAGCATCCACCGCCTCCTGGTTAGTGCAAAAGTCGCACCCAATGGTGACAGCCAGAATGCTAGTCACTCTGCCATCAAGCCGTTTTTTCTATATATCAAATACAAAAAGAATAAGCTAGCATTTCTTGACGGTATGGATTTAAATTAAATAAACTTAGCCACAGTTTAAAATTTTTTTTACATCGTATTATTTTATTTTGTTTATCATGTCAGGTGATCTTTTATTGCTTGTTTTTCTTGTCAGCCCAACACCCAATGTTTTTGAATTTTAAATTTATATCTGATTTTCAGAAAATAAGTATTAATTCCTATCACATTTTTACGGCACCGCTCAATCTCATCGACCAAGATAAGGATGGATTCATCTCCAAAAATGACATCAGGTCATTTTTTTGGTAAGCATCAAAGATACACTTATGAAATTGCTTCTGATATTTACAGGATTTAAAAATTAAAAAAATCTTTTAGTCAGTATTATTAAAAAGTTTTCAAGTTATTCTAAATTTATATTAAAAATATTCATTTTGTCATATAAAATTCAAAAATTTTTCATTTTTTATTATAACAAATTTTTAAAATATATTTATTCCGCACAATGGAACATTCTCCACATTTTTAGAACTATTAAACATGGTTTTCAAAAAAAAGGTATTTTCTTTAATTAGGTTAAATTGTTTACAAGATAATTTAAGAAATTCAAAGATGATCCAAAAATGAATCTTAAGATATTAATTTGGTTTTTATGGTAAAAGCAGTCAAATACCACAATAAGATGATGAATAATAAAACATGTTAAAATTATAAAAATAAAAGTAAAGTTTTCCTTTATTCTTTTTATGTCATCTAAGTAGTAAATGTTTTTAAATTTATTGCTTTTGTGTTTAAATACTATAATTTAATATAGTAAATAATCATATTAAATTAACAAAAAATAATCACATAATCTTTTGAAAGGCAATCCTATCTTAACTATAAAAATTTATTTGTTTGTCGCTCTACGGTCATTTAGAGCTATCAGGGAATAGCCAGGATTCAAACAAAGAATTTTCTTTAATTAATTTAAATTAGATTGTTTAATACACGACAATCGAAAATTTATGACATTCTAAAAAAATTTTTTTTTACCAAATCTTGTCTGTAAATCATTTATCAATGTTACAAGTACCTTCGTTGTGAATCTATTTCCATATTAATTTATGTATATTTAATATTTGAATATCTTATTAATTGCTGAAATCTTTTATATTTATGAAATATTATATTAAGCTTATGAACAATCGTAATCTTTCAACTCCAAAAATTTATAATCCTCAACTTTTTTCTTAGTAGATTCCTTAAAAATTTATAAAAGTTAGATGTTCGAAACAGTTTTATCCCTATACATTGTTATTTTAAACTAATTCGGTGTCTTTTCCTTTCAGGCCGCTTGACCACTGAGCCCGAGCTTGAGTCCATGATGTCCGAAGCCTCCGGTCCCATCAATTTCACCATGTTCCTTACCATCTTCGGTGACAGGATAGCCGGTGAGTGCCCTGAAATCGAAAACGTTATTGTTACTAAAATATTAGAATAGGTTGTCTTACTATATCAAGAAATATTTCTTATATAAAGAGTATTACAGTAGCGAATGATTCAAATTATCAATTAACATTTAAAAATAATCTTCAAGCATCATTTTCAGTCAGAATGTGTTTAATAATACAAAACAAAATGTACTAAAAATAAGAAAGAAAGAAATTTATAGGACACCAACCTCCATAAATTTATCGTTTAATAATATCGTTTAATATGGAAAAATTTTCTCAGATACATTTCTATGATGGAGTTGTTATCATTATTTTTATTTTTTTTTCAAAATAGCAATGGTAATATTTTTGTTCCCTCCAAAACCACACGCAATATTTTAAGCCTTTTCACTTTTTGTCATAAACAAGCTAATAAATTGATGATAGCTTAAAAAAACAAAACCACTTTGGATAGTTTATTACTGCCTGTCTCAATTTTTCTAATGCTCTTTTCCCACGGGGTTCTCCTCAAATTTCTCACTTTAAATTGTACAGAAACTTCTTAAGGCCTATATATTTATTGGTATGGAGGGGCGCCTTTTTGAAGGCTCTGATATGGTTCACACCAAATACTTCAATTGAGCTCGATACTCCAATTACTAATTTTCTACTGTTTTCCTCACAGGTCTTCCCTCAAAGATTCTCACTTCACCCTTTAAATCGTATAGAAACTCCTCTTAAGTCTCATATATTTATTGTTATAGGAGGACTTTGACGGCTTTTGATATGGTTCAAACAACATACTTCAATTGATGCTCGATAGCCTAACTACTAATTTTCTAATGTGCTCTATTCCCATAGGTTATCCTAAAAGTTTCACTTCACCCTCTAAATCGTACAGTCACTATTTAATGCCAACTAATTTATTGTTATAGGAGTGTACTTTGACGACTTGATACGATTCAAAACCATCGCTTAATTGAACAACACTGATGGTTGAGCTCTATCTTTTTAGAACCACCGAAGGCACGTATAGCTTAATGAATGCTAAGGCAAATACAAATGATACTGATAAGCTAACTACTAAGTTTCTAAAGCTTTCTGCTATTTTCGCCAAGGGGTTCTTCCTCAAAGTTTCTCACTTCACCCTTTAAATAGTACAGCTTGCGACTCCTTGGGCCACACATGTTATTGTTATGGAGGGCATGACGGCTCTTGTATGATTCAAACCGGGCCGCTGTTACAGCAGCAGCAATG